>OZ059787.1:0-278781 GCA_964057025.1 Standfussiana lucernea | reverse complement strand
AGTACTCAGTGAGTGTGGTGTCCGCAGGCGCGCTGGGTATCGTGGGCCGCGCCCGCCTCTGCCGCCACCGACACTACGTACCTGAGCGACGCGCCGCCGCAGGACACGGACGCCTTCCTGCCGTGAGCGCTGCGTCCCAGCACCCCCAGGGCCCCTGCGCCCCAGCGCCCCCAGGGCCCCTGCGCCCCAGCGCCGCCAGGGCCCCTGCGCCCCAGCGCCCCCAGGACCCCTGCGCCCCAGCGCCCCCAGGACCCATGCGCCCTAGCACCCACCTAGGTGCAGCACACTCACGTTGAACTGAAAGGCCTGCGTCCTCGGACGCTTATCGTAAATCATTCCAACACTTTTCTAGTCAAAATGCAGGTATACCTATACTAAGAATAATATTGTTATTAATTTAATATAAAGAATGTACATAATTATATACCAACGTTTTCTAATAAAAAAATAAAATGACGAGTTTCTTTTTTCCTCCACACTGGCATCGTATTTGGGACGGGTCGATGATACCCCATTTGGTCAGATTATTCCTACAGCGGCTAACCTGGGCATAAATAATAAAAAAAGATCTTCGAAATGTGGGACACCTGCACCCCCCCCCCCCCCTCTTTTTCCCTTTTTTTTTCGAAGTCAAAATTATTTATTTGCGTAAAATGTGGTACAAAAGATGGTAAATATAACATGTAGTACAGTGACACATTTCGCCATAAAATATCATGCAAATATTGATAAACTCACAATAAATTAGGTAGGTAACCAAATAAATACAAACATTAAATTAGGTAGCTGGCTAACCAAATAAAAACATGAAGGGACTTGGCCCTCATCAGTGATATTAATTGGGTCCATGATCTCAACTACTAAGTTGCACTTTGTAGGTAGGCGTGGATTGTCGGGCGAAGAAAATAGAGCCACTAGTTATATCGCAATCACTTTTATTCCAAACTATTTTCTTTTGAAATAATCACCACGTAATTAACGATAAAATAAAATAACGAAATAGTTAGCACAAGTAAGACACTCCACCGAACGCGTAGCACGCCTGTACGACCCCGGCCGAGTCTCCAATCATACTGCCAGTAAATCGTCGCTTCTCTGCGCACTAGCGCTCGGTGTTGTGTCAAAGTGTCATGTGATCGGATGTGACGTAGCAGACACAGACAATTCATGTTCACGGCACTCTTAAACTAACAGCGACATCTCTGAAATCTAACTAACACTAATTGGACCGTGTTATGCAGAAAGCAGCCATGTGGCACTTTTTCCAAAAATGAGTTATAAACACAGCCATACTAATTTCGACATGCCCGATTTTTTGCAAAAACAGCCATGTCGATAACTCTATTTATCACGGAGATATGAGCCGTCAAATGCAGCCATGTCTACAAATGTTTATTGTAAAAAACAGTCATATTCATGTAAAATGCAGCCAATTTTGACAAAAATTAAAATACCTATTTTACAGAAGTCAGCCTAACTATATGGCCGTTTTTTACAAATTTCAAAATGTTAGGAGGTATCAGTGTTTAAGTTACGTAAAAGGCAGCCACTCTATGATGGCTGTTTACTGCAAATTATTTATTTGTTGATAATCGCAGTTGGCTTTTTTCATCCAGGCTGTTTTTTACTATTATAAAAATAGGTATAACTTTTTGTTTTGTTGTCTATATTAAGGATTTTATTACAATTAGCTAAAATTTAAATATTTCTTATCCCGCGTTTGCTCCTGTATAGGTATACATACCTTAACTGGGTAGGTACTAACCTAAATAATCAGATAAAAAGTACCGAGTCGAACACGCTTGTCGTGCCAACGTAACATCGAAACAAAATCAAAACGCACCACATAACAACAACGAAGATAGTTCCGAAGATGAAAATATTTTTCACGATGGTGATTATTCCGTAAAAGACGGTTCAGATTACGTTCTATCAAAGATTCTGACGCTACATATTTCAGTGAAGGCGATCGATTTTATTCTAATTATCTCTGAGGTAATGGTGGAGCAAGCAAATGAACCTCATGAAGCAATGGAAGAAAATGAAGAGTGGTCTTCTAATTCGGGGAGACCACCTCGTGGAAAAAGAAAATGTCCTCAAAATAAATCAGAACGAAAACAGGCACGGAACAGTAATAAAGAATATTTTGACCACAGATTAAGATGTAAACATCCAAGAGACTTCATAGATTTTACCCGCAAATGCAAAAATCTGTACAAAACGACTGTTCCTTTGCAAACACGTAAAAATGTTCATGAAAAGTTTTGGAGTCTTGGTTCATATAATTTGCAGACAACTTTTCTGGGCGTTTTTGTCAAGAAGCGAAAAACCCACAAAAAGAAAACAGTTTTTGCGAAAATATAAAATAGAAACTTATGATGTTTGCCGAGACATGTTCTGCAAAACTCTGAATATATGCTCAACTACAATTTCAACAGCCATGGACAAAATAAATTCGCGGAAACCGTTGCTAGACCAAAGAGGTTCAAAAAAGGGAGGAGAAAATAGGGTACCTGATGTGCGTAAAGAGGAAATAAAAGAGTTTATTAATTCACTCCCACTATATACGTCTCATTATAGCAGGTCACAAACATCGGCAAAGTTTTTTAAGCCTGGAGTGACTTTGTCTGTAGTTTATGATGAATATAAAGCCAAAATGACCACAAACGCCGTGAGTTACAGTTTTTTTAAACGATTTTTTTACGACAACTTTAACATTAAACCTAAAATACTAAGCAAAGATACGTGCAATGTCTGCGATAAATTTTGCATAGAACTAATAAATACAGGTAGAAGCGGTGAGGATGTTAACTCCATAAAAGAAACACACAACATTCATCTTCACCAGGCCGAAAGAGCAAGATTTCAACTAAAAATAGATATGAACTTAGCTAAAAATCAAGAAGACATCGAATATCTTACATTTGATATGCAAAAGACACTACCTCTGCCCCAACAAATAATGACAAAGTAAATTGGCTAAAAACAAGAGAATTAAAAATAACAAAGCCAGACCAATATCATATTTATATGAAGTCTGACTTTGACCAAGAAGATTACGACTGTTTGGATATTACTCGTAAATCAAGACGTCACGGCTCTGGCAATCCAGAAAGAGAAGGTGTTTTTAAGAGTCAGTTAACTAAATTATGGCCAAATGGAAAACCTATAGCAGAGCCCAAACTACGTGATATAATAATTATCAATAATACATCTAATACCAGAAGATGCTCGACACTTTTATGTCAATTATACGTCATGTGCACCTGTTATTGAAGATGACGTTGATGGAGTTAATACTGAGTTAGATTTTATTTTGGATGATTAATAAGTGCGAAAATTTATATTTTGCGTATAATAATTTTGACGTTTTAATATTTTTTTAATAAATATTTCTAATATTCTATTGCCAAGTTTTTACTCAAATCAAAATATATTTTTTTTTATTGATTTGTTATAAGACCTAAAGGAAGTATACCTAGGTAAAGTAAAAAACAGTATGAATACATTAAACAGCAGTCGGATTATTTTAGTGAACGTAGTAAACATTTTAGTCAATAGCTGCTACACTTAATACTTTCTTGTCTGTTTTTTATTTTTTAAATAGTTACAGATCACATTTTAAAACACAGCCAACTTACATGGTTGGTTTATACTTTATTGTGATTTCTACGAAATATGCTATTTTGTATAAAACAGCCACGTCTAAAATCGCAATTATTAATATTAATAGCCACGTTTCGGAATTCTGGATAGGATACAATAAATAACAACAGTTATAACAATATGTCTCAAATAAAAAATAATCAGACAATTAATATACAACCGAAGTGCAACCATCGACAGAAAAATGCTTATAACTCTGTTTGTACTTTTCCCGACTTGGCTGCCTTCTGCATAACACGGTCCAATTAAAATATTAAAGCGCCGTCACGGCCAGACTGACATTCGCACGTCCTCGTGCGTCGACATCCTCTTAAGTCGCCGCTGGCCCCTTATTCTGTAATGATAATAAAACTGGTAGATACGTTACTTTGTACGCTCGTCCATCACTGACATACATTACAACATTTTAGAGCCCACAAACTCAACATCTAGGAGCTGACCCGGACAACTGAAATAGGCATCCCTTCGACCAGTCATTAGTGTCACACATCTCAATTGATCTCATAGCCTCTCAGACTAGACGATCAGTGCAATAATATGATCCGGAACATTGGCCTGTCTAAGCCAGTTCCTTAGATCACACAACTACACACACCATAGGATATGATCCGGAACATCGGCCTGCTTAAGCCAGTTCCCTAGATCACGCAACTACACACACCATAGGACGTCGACCCACATGAGCCAGTCCCCTACATTAGCCTCACCCAGTTAAGTTAATCTCACAGATTAATAGCAATGTTACCTATAATTACGTTTCTTCACTCTCGGAGGCCGAGAGGGTTCCAGAGCTAGCGGTCACCGTACGTGAACTACAAATCGACAAGGTATCACTGTCATCACCAGATGATACGCACTCCACTCCCTGATCGTGGACCGCCGTCTCGGCCTCCTCCAAGTTATTATTTAAGGTAGTAGCTATATCTACCAAGCCTTCATAGCCCCCGGGTACTGCACGCAAATTCTCATGGCTATATTTGTAAGTTCTATTGGATCCATCTAAGTTTTTTAATTCATATCTGTCGTTATCTAACACGTCAGTTATAATAAAGGGACCTCTGAATTTCCTATGAAGTTTAGTTTGACTCCTTTCGCTACATTTAATGAAGACAAAATCGCCCTTGGAAAATGGTCTCACCGTTGCTCTACCGCGATTGAAACGCGCTACTTCTGACCTAGCAGTTTTCTTAATATTCTCGGATGCTATCTCACGAATTTCATTTAAATCTAACCGAGACTCAGGATCGGAATTTGAAGCTATGCGTGCTAGACCTAAAGACCGCGCCCGAATGCCGAACATTAGTTCTGTGGGAGTGTAGCCGGTTACCCTAGACCGCGTACTATTCAACGCTAGTTGTACTTCGAGAAGTTCGTCACGCCAGGTTTTGTTTGGGTCATTTTCTATTATAGTAAGTAAGCATTTTAATGTCCGCATAACTCTCTCTACTTGACCATTTGCCCTGCTAGAACCGGTAGCAATAAGATGTAGTTCTATACCATGGTCACTACAAAATTTCTTAAAATCTGCGCTAGTATAACATCTGCCTTGATCTGCAATGATCCGTGAAGGTGCACCGAAAAGACAGACAGCTGTTTTTAGTGCTCTAACTGCACTAGCTGCATCTAAAGAGGAGGTATACTCTAGAAGGACGTATTTGGTGAATGAGTCAATAATGACGGAAGAATACTCTTTCCTATCACTTTTTCCACTTAACTTCCCCGTGATGTCTATATGTATAGTATGCCATGGTGTAGAAACTTTAGGTATCGGATGAAGTCTGACTTGTTGAGCTCCTGAACATCCCTTTGAGGCCTTGCATACAATGCACGATTCAACAAATTTTCGCACCTGCTTAGCAATTTCAGGGAACCAGTATTGTTCATAAATCTTATCAAGGGTTTTGTCTGCACCAAGGTGTTTAATTTCTGTATGAACATGATTAATTAAAGTCCAAGTTAGTGACCTTGGGACTATTGGGAGCCAGAAGCTATTTTTGTTACGCTCAATTTTCCTGTATAATACTCCTTTACGGACGTCGTAAGTGTGAGCAACTGCTTCTGGGAGCTCCTGATTGTTATGCTTACTGACGAGATCCTGGATCTCAGAGTCGCGTTTCTGCTCTACTGAAAGCCAACCTTGATGGAATTCAACAAACTGTACAATCTTAGTTTTAATTGTTTCCCCAGATTGTGGGATGGGATTATGTACCAGCCCCGGAATAGTATTTCTGGACAGAAAATCAGCATGTTCCATGCTACTCCCACGCTTATGGACAATATCGAAATCATAGGCCTGCAAAAAGGCCCACCACCTGTGAACGCGTGGGGTGAGGTCGGTCTTTGATTTCGATGCTTTAAGAGAGTTACAGTCTGTGTAGACGGTGAAATGTTGCCCGTACAAGTAATGCCTGAAATTTTCAACAGCTCTAACAACGGCCAGGGTCTCTAACTCGTAAGAGTGATATCGCGATTCTGTTTCAGAAGTTCGCCGGCTGAAGTAAGACACGACATGAGGAGCGTTATCTTTTCTTTGGATCAATATTGCCCCGTAGCCCTCTGAGCTTGCGTCAGTGTGAAGTTCTATAGGTGCGTCACGGTTAAATATAGTCAGTACCGGTTCTGATGTCAGTATTTCGACCACTTTCTTGTGAATATCATTATGTGTCTCTGTCCATTTAATAGGCCCTTTTAATTTGGTTAAAGGATATAGTGGTCCGACAATACGAGTGTAGTTTGGTATAAATCGTCTAAAATATGAAGCAAGACCTAAAAACTGCCTAACTTGAGAAGCGGTTTTCGGAATGGGTGCCTGTACCAAAGCTTTTATTTTTCTAGGATTTGGACTTACTACTCCTGCTTTTATTACATAACCAAGATAATCAACTTCAGTTTTCATAAATTTACATTTTTTGAAATTAAAGGAAAATCCAGCATCCGATAATGCCCTTAATGTTAAGTCTAAGCGTTCTAGACCTTGGGAAACCTTAACCGAATAACACAAAACGTCATCCATGTAAGCGAGCGCTACTTTGTCTTTATGGGTACCTAAAGCTTTGTTAATGCAACGCTGATACACAGACGCAGCATTTCTGAGTCCGAAGGGCATGGCCAAATATTCGTACTGGCCATCAGCGGTCACGAACGCCGTTCGTGCTATACTATCGCCATCTGGGTCAACACATATTTGATGGTACCCTGATGCCATATCTAGACAAGAAAAATAGTGCGCCCCGTGAAGCCGATCTATGTATTTGTTCGTCTATTCTGGGTAAAGGAAAATGTTCGGGGCGCGTGTTAGCGTTAAGTTCCCTATAGTCTACGCACATCCTATCCGTGTTATCCTTTTTTTTTACAAGAAGAATGGGGCTAGCGAACGGTGAAGAACTTTCACGAATGACCCCCGCTTTCAAGAGGGAATCGATTTTTTCTTGGACTATTTCTTTCTCTGTTGGGGATAACCTATATGGGCGTCTTTGTACTATTTTATTTGGATCAATAGGGTCTAAACGTAAAACACCCGTCTTAACGCGACGCGTAGGTATTCCATCAATAAAGAATTCACTATACTTTTGCAATATCTGAACTAATGCGAGTTTTTCTTCACCCTGTAGGTCAGTGTCGATACTATTAAAATCTAAATAATCAGGCTTTTCAGTAATGTTAACTTCTTTGCGCAAAGAGAATTTAATTTTGTCACTATCTATATGTACATGGATATCGCTATCTAGTAGGTCCCTTCCTATAATTACCGGTTCTGTAATTGATTTATCAGGCACAACATGAAACAAAAGGGACACTGTGATGTTTTGAATTTTAACACTGCTCAATATTTGCGATTCACATTTCACATTTCACGTTTTCTTTGCCTATGCCTGTAAGGTAAACTAAATCAAAGCGCATAGTACCCGGGAACTTGTTGGCAAAGCTAAAAGTTACAAGTGAACAAGCAGATCCACTATCAAAGAGAAAAGAAACGAGCTCACCAGATGATGTGGCCAGGTTACTCCTTGTCGATTTGAGTTCGCAGACGTTGACCTCCTTGACGGCAGCCGCTGCTACCCCACTGCCTCCTTTACGGTCTGGGCACGATGAAGCAACGTGTCCTGGTTGTCCACACACGTAACAGGTGATACGGTTCTTATCGTGATTCTTTGGTGTTGGGGTTCGATTTGAAGCCTTCACTTGAGATGAAGGCTCGTCCTGCCGCTTGCGGCAATCCATTGATTTGTGGCCTGGTTTGCCACAACGATGGCATGTGCCGTTGAAGCGATTCTCCGTGTAGCGAGGTTTTTTGGTATCACCATCGTATCCATCGCTGCTTTCGTGTCTTCGTTTAAGAGAAATTCCATTTAGGATGCGAAGCAGTTGGGCTCTTGTTACCACATTATGTGAGTGCAATCCTCTTCGAATTGTGCTATCCTTTTGGCACAAGAGTGATGCAACAAATCCCGTCAATATGTCTTCGGCCATTTCTGTACGTGGTATGCGTTCTATGAGACTCCACAGGCGCATAGCGGCCTCGCTAGCGGTTTCTTTTGCGGTTATTTGGAAACGTAATATTTCGTCAAAATAGTCTTGCCCTAGCATAGACTTTGCAAATTTGGCTAGCAATAATTCCTTTACTTGAGGCCATGATAGCTGAGACAGCTGCAATTTCGTTAAACAGGTGGCAGCCCGGCCTTTTAACGCATGGGTAAGAGCTAACAGTAATTCGGCACCTTCTAAATTTCGGCTATGAACTACTATTTCCGTGATTTGGCACCAACCTTCTATGTCAGCATCAGCATCATCAGGATCAAACCGTATCAATCGCGCAGTTGCGTTGAAATTTGACGTTTGCGGTTGAGCGGCTGCCAGCAGCCGTGTTATCAAAGTCTCCATATTTTGCAGTAGGTTAGACGTTGGCGGGGCCACTACACGGTCTCCGTTATTTTCTTCAGGTCTTTGCCCTTCGAATCCCACTTCTGATGAAGGGACTTGGCCCTCGATCATCAGTGATATTAATTGGGTCCATGATCTCTATACTAAGTTGCACTTTGTAGGTAGGCGTGGATTGTCGGGCGAAGAAAATAGAGCCACTAGTTATATCGCAATCACTTTTATTCCAAACTATTTTTTTTAAAATAATCACCACGTAATTAACGATAAAATAAAATAACGAAATAGTTAGCACAAGTAAGACACTCCACCGAACGCGTAGCACGCCTGTACGACCCCGGCCGAGTCTCCAATCATACTGCCAGTAAATCGTCGCTTCTCTGCGCACTAGCGCTCGGTGTTGTGTCAGAGTGTCATGTGATCGGATGTGACGTAGCAGACACAGACAATTCATGTTCACGGCACTCTTAAACTAACAGCGACATCTCTGAAATCTAACTAACACTAATTAAAATATTAAAGCGCCGTCAAACACATAATATTAGGTATAGGTAAACAAATAAACAAAGAAAGTGAACAATCAAACGCCTTGATGGGCGCTAGTTATTTACTTATTCCAATACCGTTCTGTATACAACATTAACCATAACTAGCGTATAATTGACTATGTGAGAAGCATGGATTGCCCGAATGAATGCCTCGCACTTTTTAAGGTTTGTCCCTGGCGTTTGTTGATCGTCATAGTAAAAGTAAATTTTAAGTGAAATTGCAACCTCCTAAATTTTAAGTGAAATCTCTAATTGAAATGGTAAGTTATTTGGAATAATGGGTATGCGGGGAGTAAAAACTCTCTCCTTTAGCAGATCCTGTAATAATGGCGGTATTTATAATGTTACTGCCCAGCTCTTTGATACGAAGCCTGGTGCCGTTGCACAGTCTGGGTGCATCCAGGTTTCACATCAGCAGAACTGGAACGTTAACCGGAGTTGAAAACAGTACTATCCGGGGGGCGGCAAGTTCTATACATATAAATTTCTTGCTATTCAGAGCCATCCGTCTATCAGGAAATAAATTAAAACTGAACAGTGCTGCCAGCACGAAGCAATTAGTAGTATATGTAAAGAAAAATATATTTTTCTTTAATTTGAATTCCCGCGCAATAATGGTTCTTGAGCTGACCGCAACATCAAAACAGTTTATAGTTCTATGTTTAAGTCTAATCTGTGGTATAGAAAACTTTAAGGTAATCTGTGGACCTCATAAAAAGCGCTCGTCATTGTGGATAAAATTACCATTGATCCTTTATTGTGATCTAATTAAGAATCGACACAATTATAAACATTAAATGTTGTTTCTTTATTTACAGGTATGATCTTTTCATAGTACTAAATGTGAAATTGTAAATCATATACTTACCTACGTAAAGTAATTGAAATAAAAACTTTATTTACAGAGAAACTCAATTGTGTTTTGTGTCGCCTAAAACTTGGGAAATTACATTATGTATATTTTAGTTGATGGGGAAACGTATTTAAATTTTCATTTTCATAAATTGTGGGTTAGTTACCTTCTACTTTTGGTTATTTTTCTTTTTGTTTATAAAAGTTCTCCAATCATACTGTTTAATTATCTATACTTCTATTCTAATACAAATATATAAATAATATAATATTATAAATGCAAAAATTTGATAGTTAAATTTTGATGGATGAATTTTGATGGTTGGATGGATGGATGTTTGTTACTCTATCACACCAGAACGGCGCTGAACGGATCTGAATGAAATTTGGCACAAAGATAGATTATAGTCTGGATTAGCACATAGGCTATACATATATTATCACGCTAATAACTGAGGGGGATGAACAATATTACATTATGTCTATATTCCTCACTGTTTAATAACTGACAACTGTCAAAACATGCATTAGAGTAGAATGGCTATTTGAGATCATTTGTCACCGAGGTAAGTGACCTGACGGTCTAGCGACCGCCCTGAAAACCGGGGTTTCCAGGTTCGCATCGCAGTCAGTATCCACTTTTTGTGTTTTTTCTTAAGAATAAGAATAAGAAACTTTATTTGTAAACATTGGTTAGTTACACAGTGTGTGAGATGTTAAAATGTAATTAGCTTCTCTATTTTTTGCCGTGAAGCGTACAAATATGGGGTACAAATAATTGCAGGTTGCAATATTAATTTAATGCTAGGTATATGGTTTTCAAAAAGAATAAACATGATTCACGAGTTCGATCCCCGGTTTCCACTTTTTGTAAATGGGTATTTTGTTTTAATGTAATTAGTGATTTTCAAATCATGACTAAATAGTTTGATATATGCTTACTTTTAGGATTTTTAGCCATCTAACCTTTTAACCGCTTGTGTCGCATTTATGTGACAAGAGAACATGCATTTTTTCGTTCTATTTTTGTCCTATTAACTGCGTGGTAAAACTAAAAGCATTATTAAATAGAGATATTATTATTTACAACAATTATTTAAAACTAGCTGACTCGCGCAACTTTGCCTGCATTACATTTTTGATGAATGCTCCGCTCCTATTGGTCGCAGCGTGATGCTATATAGCCTTCCTCGATAAATGGGCTATCCAGAAGTTCCTGAGATTAGCGCGTTCAACCAAACAAACAAACAAACTCTTCAGCTTTGCTTTGTTGCGCCATTTCGGAACATCGTTTTCTTTTTATACAATTTTAATATTGTTTATGTATAGATTTAGGAGATTAATTAATCAAAATTTACAACAAAATGAATCTTGAGATACAACATGTACACAGCAATAAGGTTGATTTTGCCTTGGAATTACTCTGAATAAAAATTCGTGTGGACTGTTTGACGTTTTATTTCTCACTAACTAATTTAAAGCAATGTGGACTGTAAATACATGCATAGGTACATATGAATAGCTATGTATAGGCTAACAACACTAACATTTCGCTGTTGCGCTTGGACATACCGCCCACCAAAGGATCTATCCTTTCAATAAAAAAAAAAAAAACAATAAAATTATATACTACTTACACTATGTTCGTTGAACAACAAAGAAACAACTTAAGTAACTTACATCACTACAACTATCGTAATATAAAGATAAAGGATTATGAAAAGTAACAAGTAAGTAAACGTAAGTAGGTAAGTATTAATATGGATATCTTAGGTCTAGGTACATACATCACTGATAATATGCTACGCAACTAGAAATAGTAGGTATGTGAGTAGGTACAACATAGCTTAATGTAAACACTTAGGGTAATGATAATTATTATTTTACAAATATGTAGGTACATACATAGGTTGTTGCGTTCCCAACCTCTAACCCAAAGACTACTATATATACAACATGTAACATAATTAACGCACATCCTGAAATTAGTTTGTTCAGAATCGTTTACTGAATCGATTTCTACCATTTTTAATATAGGTAATTTTTTATCCCAAAATTAACTAAAACTACGTAAATTACAGTCACACTGCCCCTGTACAGCCAAAGCAAACTGAAATGGACTGTAAATCAAGGCAATAAGAATTTTAAAAGTGCAGTTTTATTTGTATTAATACAAATTCCGTCATTTAATACAAAATACAGAAAAATTAACCTTATTTCAAGCAGATTAAAGTCTTTACAAATACAGTTAAGTAAACTTAACGATTGTAATCGCGCGCACACACTTACAGGCACTGGACAAAGGACACAATAGAAAAACCAACAAAATACAAAATATGACATGCTTGTTTTCGTTCCCTTTCTCTTGCAAACTAAAAACCCCGGGATAGAGCGAGATAGCTACGACGATACCGGCGCTTGCGCGGCTACAATGAAAGCAAACTTAAATGTAAACAATATTAGTCACGCGCGGACATTTCACAGGAAAGTACGCTAAGTGTTTGCAAATAATTTTTCGTGCGCGATGTATTTCCGATACACAAATGTTCAGTACACCGAAATGGTGAGGACATTGACATGGTGTGGTGATAATGTGGCTCTAGGTTGCAGAACATTCTACCAAAGATATGTTACCTACAAGAGTAGACCGCAGGTTTATGTTAGCTGCTGCTCAGCGGCTTCGCGACCACGGAACGTTCCGTCCGAACACGGCCATCGACAGGGGAGCCGATGTGCCTACACGTACTCGTCTTCAAAACGAAATACTGGATTACTTCGACGAGAATCTCCATGCATGTGACCTTCCAACACCGTTTCTCAGTTAACGTCTGGGCCGGTGTCACTGGTACTGGGGCCTGTTTTCTTACAAAGATTAACACAGCTAGAACGCTGCTAGAAGACATACCTCTTCATAATTTACAAAAGGTTTTCTACCAACACGATGGTGCCCCTGCTCATTTCACTAGGAGTGTTCGACATTAGCCTCCCAGATCAGCTGATTCGACGCGTCTTGTCTTTTTTTGTGGGGACATATTAAATCGTTAGTTTATTTTAGTGAGACAATAAGTGCCGAGGACCTAAAAAACAGGATAGTGAACGCTTTTGAAATAGTGAAAAATGACACTGAAGTGCTTTCTAAATTAAAACATCAATTAAGAAAACGGGCATTAAAATGTATTGAACAGGTGGAAGTTTTGAAAGTGGTTTAAAAGACAACGTCGTAGTCGTCGAGTGTTTTGGCAATCAGTAAGTTTTCGATTTATTAATTATTGTAAATATTTTGATTCACTTTTAAAAACCGTCTTTGAATAATGCTGTCGTATCGCCTCCTATGTTTAGCAGTTCATTATTATTTACATTAGCATAACATCTTGTAACGAATATTGCTAATCATCCAGAGCCGACAGTCCAAAGCCTCAAAAGTGTGATAGAAAGATTCAATCAAATGTTTACTAGACATAAATAAACAACTACTCGTATCACACAAAAACAAATTTCTTTAACGTAAACAATCGTGTATTGTCGGCTTTTTTCGGCACTAATACCTACTCGTACAGCTGTGTCGAGCGGCGTTAACTCATCTCGAACGCGAGCGAATAGGTATCTACTAGGCTAGCACGATCCTCATAACTATGTATGTACATACGTACGTGTGCAACTGTGTGCGTTCGTGGATTTGTACTGTGACCACAACGTTCTTCCGGAATTAGTATAAGTAATTTAATTAATAATCAATGCCTACACATGTTCAATAAAAAATGTAGTGTATGTATTATGATCATAACATAATATTCTAATTGGGGTGTTTGAGGGTGTTCGTTAATTACGTTACATGTTGTATATCTCTAACCGCCCACCGTTTCATCTTAGTTTAATTATTCGTTTGTAACAAAGTAAGTGCCTACATAAACACATAGGTACAGGTAAACAGGTGATTTCTTAAAATACACAGGTAAGTGTATATGTGATGAAAAAATGGTAAGTATGTAACACTATAAGTTAACTGAGTAAACAAGAATAGTGTAAAGGGAATATATAATCCAAAGTCCTTTTTATACACTAAAATGTTCTTTAATTCACTTACAGGTAACTTTCACAATTTGTCTTTAATATTAATGGTTATCGCACATTCACTCACGAAAAATGATCGTACTCCCCTAGAACAAAAGATGGCGGGCTATATATAGGCTGGCTTGTCACTACCCCACTCTGGACTTGGCTTGATAACGTGGCGTGGCCGGATTGGCTGGCAACTATGGCGTGTGGAGTAGTGACGTGGCTATTGGCTGGCTTATAGGCTCGTCGGGGCATCCCCGGCTGGTCAGCTGATGGCAGTGTGTTACACTCGGCCGTCCTGCAACAATTGCTCCCGCAATGGGAATAAAACACTCCATTAGTTACCTATAACACTTGAGTAACTTATAAATAGGGACGAGTCTAACTCTCCAAGAGATCGATAAGGTCCTCTGTCTCGACCTGTTCATCAGTGCTACTTTCACTATCAGAGATAGGTGCTACACTTTTGTATGGCCTAATAGCATCTGCAGAGACTAACCCAGTGAACTTCTTGTACCCTCTTAGTCCCTTTATACTCCTTATCCTGTACCTATCGTTGCCTAACACTTTCACAACTATGTACGGGCCAGAGTAAGCGTCATCTAGCTTAGTGTTAACTTTGCTAGTACTGCTGACTGGGGCTTGTTTCCAAAGTACAAGGTCACCTTTTTTATAGGTCATGCTGTGCTTACGCTTCCTATCATATTGTTGTTTCATCCTAGCACTGGCTGCTTTATTATTAACTACTGCCTTGGCACGCCTCGTCTGTACAGGTTCTGCAACCCGACCTGGAATGGTCACATCGCATATAGACCTACTGGCTCGTGCAAACATTAGATCATATGGTTTATAACCTGTTGATGCACTTGGCGTGTTGTTAATACCCCATGTGATATTAGGTAAACTGTTATCCCAGTTGTTACCTGCCTCACTCGGTTCAGTAGCCCTAAGTGCATCCAAGATGGTGCGATTTGTTCGCTCCACTTGTCCATTTGCTCGTGGACAAGCAATAGTACACAGAGTATGTTTGAATTGCTTCTCAGTTGCAAACTGTTTGAAGTACCTACTCGTAAAAGCCTTTCCGTGGTCAGATACTATGCGATCAGGAAACCCAAACAGGCTGAAAATCTTTTTCAAGGCCCGGACTGTCTCTATCGAGTTTACAGTTCGGGTAGGCTCAACAATCACAAACTTTGAAAAGGAATCTGTTACTACCAGCATGTATTGATAACCCTTCTTTGTCTTACAGAAAGGTCCAAGGTGGTCAATGTGCAACATTTTCATCGGTTCCGTGGGTTTAGGTATGGGGTATAGTTTACCTTGTTTCTTTCCGTAATCCCCTTTTCCGTACGCACAGTGAAGACAACTTGACACGTATTTCTTAATGAACCGTGACATCTTTGGAAACCAGAAGTCGGCTTTAATAAGCTCTGTGCATCGTTTCAGACCTACATGACCGATGTCATCATGATGCATTTGCAAGATTTTCCAGCGTGCAAAACTCGGAACTATCAGGCGATTACCGTTAAGTGTTTTACGGTACAGTCGATTATCAATTAATGCATAATTGTTCACTATATCAGAGTCTGTACAGCCACTATTTATTAGTTCAATAATTTTATTTAACTTATCGTCTTGTCGTTGAATTGTATAAAACCAATCTGTCACTTCTAGGCGTTTGACATTAACACTGTCAATGACCGGATTGATCGGTTCCGAACATTCGGATACGCGTACACGTTCCTTGATATCTACTGTGCCTTCAGCGACTGGGATTGATTGAAGGTTGACCGGGACCGGGTTTCGACTGAGTGCGTCTACATGCTTCATTCGCTCACCCGGTCTGTAGTCAATGTCAATGTCATAATCTTGTATTGCAAGCCACCAACGCGCGACTCGGGGAATTAGGTCACGTTTTGTTAATGTAGCGCAGACCGCGGTACAGTCAGTAACCACCCTTACTTTTTTTCCAAAAACATAGACGCGAAACCTACGCAATGATTCGACCACTGCTAATGTCTCGAGTTCATAGCTGTGATAGACGCTCTCTTCTCGGCTCGTTACGCGACTATAGTACATTACAGGGCGTAAAGTGTTGTCATTTTGCTTCTGCATAAGTATGCCGGCAATACCTAGCTTGCATGCATCCGTGTGAATTTCTGTTGGCAGCGAAGGATCGTAAATAGCTAACACGGGTTCACAACATAGCTTACACTTGAGTTCTTCAAAGCTCTTTGTTTGTTTTTCACCCCAGACCCATGGAGTGTTTTTCTTTGTGAGTTCTGTGAGTGGCCGGGCTATGACAGCGAAATTATAAATAAATTTGCGGAAGTAACTGCATAACCCTATAAATTGTCTGATTTCGTGTACATTGCGCGGTGTAGGGAACTGAGAAACAGCTGCCAACTTTAATTCACCCGGCTGTATACTGTTCGGAGAAATTTTATGACCTAGGTAGGTGATTTCTTTTTGTAGAAATGAGCATTTACGCATATTCAATTTCAGGTTTTCAGTTTGAAGTTTTGTAAGTACTTTCTTTAATAGCTCTATGCCTGTTTGCACGTCAACCGATGGTAACAATAGATCATCTAGGAATGCTAGAATCTCTGTGCTGCCTATGGACTCTACTACCTTATTAATTAAACGCATAAAAACTGATGGAGCATTAGCAAGACCGAAGGGAACTCTAGTATACTCGTAGTGGCCGTGTGGAGTTACGAATGCGGTTTTATGTGTATCTTCTGGACTTATAGGCACTTGGTGGTAACTTTGAGCCATATCTAGACTGGTAAAATAATTTTTGCCTGCTAGCTGGGACAATTGGTCATCAATGTTAGGTAGGGGAAAGCGTTCGCGTATAGTAATTGCGTTTAATGCGCGATAGTCGACACACAGTCGTCTGTCTCCGTTTTTCTTTCTAACAAGTATAACTGGTGAAGCATAACAAGACTCAGATTCTTTAATGATACCGGCACCTAATAGATCGGAAATTTTAGACTTGACCGTTTCCAGCTCGTTGTGGGAGAGTCTATAGGGACGATAATTAATAGGTTGGCCGCTCTTTAACCTTATCTGCATCTGAACTAAATTGGTGCATCCTAGGTCGTTAGTGTCACATGCGAAACAGTCATCATATTCGGTTAACAATTTGAGTAATGCCTTACGTTCGGCCTCATTTACGGGGCCTATTTCTAAATCGGTTATAGCTATACCTCCTATCTCTTTCGGGTTTTTAGGCTTTGCTAGGCTGGTACTTAACACACTCTTGGATAAAGGTGATAATAAGGTAGTGGCATTTGGACTGACCTGGCTAATTGATGCTTCCTGGCAACTCTCGGCCCGCAGTAGAACAGTGCCCTCGCTCCACTCCACATCCTTATTTCCAGTATTGACGACTTTCAGGTAGCCCTCGCTGCCACTGAGCAGGGTGGCTGGCAGCGAGTAGGTGACCCCGTGAAGGTCAAAGTGTTGGGTCGGTGTGACCACATCGTTGCCGCTTCGGTTTCCACGAATGTGGACCTTGATGATGGAGGTCCCTGGTGGTATGCGTTCCTTCGAGGCGACAGTAACCTTGAAACGTTCGTTTTCTTCAGCTACATCCATGCGGGTAAGGATATCGGGTTCGATCATCTGGAGTAGAGCAGTGCCGTTTCTAACTGTCAATGACACTCCCTCGTTGTTTATGATGGGCTGACCAACCAGTAAATTGACTCCGTCCATCTCGACGTCAGTCAAATGGGCCGTGCATATCATGTCAAGACCGTCTAGTTGTAGATTGAACTGTACCTCACCCTTGCTCTTGATACTACTTCCATTAAATCCTTTTAGCATAATAAAAGATGGCTTCACATCTAAATCAAGAAGCTCCGCAACTTCTATTTTGAGTATATTCACTTGACTACCGGTGTCGACATATGATTTCACATACACGCCATTGATCTTAGCAGTCTTCATGTAAATGTTGTTGTAGTTTTGAATTAGTTTTATATCCTTGACGATTTTGGCCGCGTTATCACTTCCCTTAATGTTACTTGGGCAACGTGGCGCTATGTGACCTTGAGAACCGCATTTAAAACATGTTCGCTGATCGGGTAAAGGGCAATTTCGAACCAAATGCCCAGTCTGCCTACAACGTGGACAAGGGTCCGTCTCAATGTTAATAGGTCCTTTGTTCCCTTTGTTCTCTGTTCCCGCGCGGGTAATTCCCTTGAATGTAATACGAGCCGTGTCGGTCTGTTGCTGCGGTGTGCGATAATCGTCTAAAGCGGACAAAAAGTTTTCGTATAGCTCATCCGGTCGATCGCACTGGAAGGCCCTCGCATTCGATTGTAAAGCTGGGGGAAGTCCCCGAATAATACATGATACTGTAGCGGCGTTGGATAGTTTGCATCGAAAACACATGGCATTTTTCTCTTGATAATACTTAGTCATAGTTTCGTGAGGCATTTTCTTTCTGTTGAGCATTTCTTCCAAAATATTTGCGTAATCGCGATGTTTTGGGAATGCACGAAGTAGCATCACTTTCCAATCCTCCCACGAATAGTCATACTCTTCGAGGCGATTGTACCATTTACGAGCTTGGCCTCGCAGTTTATCTTGTAGCTAAAAAGATTTTGTTTTTTCGTCCCAGTCATGGATCTCACCTAATTGATCGATTTTCTTGAGCCAAGTTTGCACAGTACAGTCCTCGTTTTCCGGATCAAACTCAGGAATCAAGGATGCTGCTCGATGTTGTTTAGTGCGGGAAAAAACAGGTACCTCGCATTCCAGGTCTTGCAGTGCCTTCTGTACTTCTTGTGTCAAAAGACTTTTCAAAATCTTTCTTGCCGGTGGTGTAGACGTGCCATCTTCGTTATCTCTCTCCTCATCCCCAGAGTTGGCTGTAGAAAATTCCCGACTGACACCGGAAATATTCCGCTCCGCGTCGTAGTTATGTGGGCGTTTGTGTCCACTCGTAGAACGCGTTTGCATGTTTGTAGGTTTTAACCTCTAGAGCCCCGCTGGTACAAAAACGTGCCAGTAAACAAGTATTACCGTTGAGCCCCGCTGGCACATATTTGTGCCACCAAACCCCGACCGAATTAAAACTGTATTTGTAGTAAAAATAAGTCTTAAAATCGTTTCTAAACGAATGTTCTCGACGGCAGATAATATTTTACAACCATAAACAAAGATAGAAACTAAAAATATTGTAGCCAACATTTAAAAAATAAAGTTTGAAGTTAGTACAAAAATTTTGTGTTCGCGGTTACGTCGCGCGCCAGTGAATTCCTGTGTTTTCGTGATTTTTCGGTGATTTTGTACGGTAAGTGGGTGAATATTCATTTATAAGTGTTTCTCGCAACTTTGTAGATAGTTTTTCGTATGAAATAATATCGCAAAACTTGTTTTATTGAGCTAACAAAATTTACATCGTTCCGGGTTCGTCGAACTCGCTATTGTTATTGTACGATTTTTTGAGATAATTCAACGAAATTTCATCTTTGTAATGGCAGAAGTGACGTAAAATCTATTGATAATTCATAATTACACGTAGTCCATGCATATTTCAATAATTTATTCATATTATGATGAAAATTCCAATAGTAGGTAACGAAATCCTATTTGAATTTTGAACTGTCAAACGTCAAAACCCAGCTAGTGCTTAGGGTCATGTCGATAAAAGTTATCGATAACATCGATTGTTTTTGTAAAATTGTTCGGATATATAAAATGAAAGTATTGTTTTTTTCGTATTTTATAGTTTTATTTCCGTTTAGTGTAGTTTGAATGTAGATGTTTTTTTTTTATAATAATTATTTTATTTTAGTTTTTTTATGTTTTGTTTTGTAAATTATGTGTACGGTATTCTAATAGATTTCAGATGGCTGCGAGGCGAAACTGGTGCGTTGGACTGGAGGATGCCCCGGAGGACTTTGATGAGCTCCTCCGGGACACCGACTCGGAGGACGAGGGTGACGAGGGCGAAGCCGAGTACCTCCTGGAGGAAGAACCCGAGGAGCAGGAGGCGGAATATTATGACGAGCCAGAATACCTGGACCAGGAATTTTTGGAGCCGGATCCTGAGGTAAATCATTATATTCTCTTTCATGAATGATGAATAAATCACTCACCTTGTTGTGATGAGGCTAAGCACAAAGCTAGCCTAAAACTTAAAGAAGGACATTGTTTCTATTGGCAAACATGATGAATAATCACTTGTTTTTTTTTTCAGTAATATATCTTTTTTGCCTTTTAGCAACCTGAATGGATAACATTTTATTCATAGGTATGTAGTAACTATATGTGATTGAATCAGGTGCGGGTATTGTTTGTGTTTTTGTCTACACGTTATATGGGGAAGGGTGATGGTCTGCAATTGCATGTGAATGTGAACCTCGCATGAAAAACTCATCTGAACTTGTAATTTTTTGTGAGGCGTTAGATTTATAAATGTGTGTTTTTTTTCAGTATGTTGAGCCGCCACCGTCTATCCTCGGGTTATATACCCAGGAGGGAGTCGAAGTCCCACTATCTCCGACTGCTTCGTCACCTATCTTTGTGTAAGTCAATGTTTTCATCAAAATGTTTTTTTTTTTTTTTTGTAATGTTGTTTAGGAGTCTTTTTTAAAACGAAAACCTTTTTTGATAGGGCAAATCCATCGAGTTCTACTTCGAGTGTGCCACACCCTTCCTCGATTGCGCCAGCAGTCATTCAGACGTAAGTAATAAAACATGTTTTCATCTAAATAATTGTTTTTGAGTTACATCAGGAATAACGCAAATCTTTTTTTACAGATCAAGCCCGCTGCGCGCTCAGCCCTCGCGATTTGAACTTCACCCAGAGTAATTATATTTTCATCTTTGTCTTTTTACCTATTCTTCTTGATAAAGACATACGTAGATTTATAATATTACTGTTTATTTTTCTTAGGCACGTTGTCATAACGCTAGAGGAAGGTGACATCGATGCTCTGGGCGATCAATTCCATCTCGCTGACGAACACCTTCAGTTTGAGCAAGAGGCTGAGCCAGTGGAGCGTCTGCAGCCTGTGCGAGGAAGGGGGTGCCCGCGTAGGCGAGGAAGGGGGCGCGCGCGTGGAGCACGAGGAGGACGAAGAGGACGCGGCCAGGGCAGGGGTGGGGGACAGGCAGGTGAGCCCCAGTGGCAGAAAGGCGATAGGTTGATAGAGGTACACATGAATGATGATGATGTGCCTGAGGATTTGAGGGCGCAAGTAATGCGAATGGTGAATGCTAGACTAGCTACGAGAGAGCGGGCGATAGCGAGAGCAAGGAGGCAAGTGATGGCAGATGGTGAAGTGCATGAGGATGAGGAATGGTTGGATGCAGATGACGGCCAAGATGAGGTCTTGTTTGCTGGAGGAGAAATTTCACCTCGCTTTGAATGGTTACCTATGGATAACCATAGAGGCGAGCGAGAACAATTTCTGCCTCAGGAAACAGGGCCAGTTGTTGCATCTGAAAACGCGTATGGGGCGTTTAGGCAGTACTGGGATGATGGCGTTTTGTCACATATTGTGACGGAGACCAACCGTTATGCCCAGTGGCTTGCTGAATCATCTGTCAGCTTTCGCCGGGATTGGTATGACACGAATATTCACGAGCTTTTGGTCCTATTTTCCTTCTGGATGATGCTTGGAATCATCCGGATGCCCTCCACGAAATCTTGTTTTACTTTGAATCCTCTCCTCCAAACGAACATCTTTAGAAAGTTGTTCTCCCGTAGACGATATGAAATTCTTTGCCGCGCTCTCCATTTCAATGACAACAGCAATAGACCGACAGACGACTCTGACAGACTGCATTGTTTTGGCCCCATTTTAGACCATTTAAATTCACGCTTCAAGGAAGCCTATGTCCCATCTCAAAACATTTGCATTGACGAATCCCTGACTTTGTGGAAAGGGAACCTCAAATTCCGCCAGTATATTAAGACCAAGGCGGCCAAGTTCGGGGTGAAGACCTACGAACTCTGCGAGTCTTCGACTGGCTACCTTTGGTCTTTCTTTGTATACCTCGGCAAAGCCACCAACTACGATCCTACTTTCCCGTCCACACTGCTGAAAAGCACGGCCACCGTCCTTACACTCATCCATCCTCTCCTTGACAAAGGGTATACTCTTTTTATGGACAATTGGTTTAATAGCCCCCTACTGGCCCGATTTCTAAAGACACGAAAAACGGATTGCGTAGGGACAGTGCGTGCTAACCGCCGCAATGTTCCTCCACTAATATCGTTGTGTAAGTTGAAAGAAGGCCAGTTTATAGCCCGTCATTCCGGCGATATCACTGTCATGGCATACCAGGACAAGAAACGGAAAATCAGCACCATCTCTACCTACCATGGCATTCAACAAGGCCGGATGGAGCCGAAACCTTATCGCGAGGCTCAGTTCAAACCTGAAGTAATTTTAGACTATAACAAGGGTATGGGAGGCGTTGATCGTAAAGATCAAATGCTGGAACCATACCTGCTGGAAAGAAAAAGATGCTCTAAATGGAATATGAAGGTCTTCAAACGCCTTCTCAATTGTTCAATTTTAAATGCCAGAATTATTCTAGAGGGTTCAACTTCTGTACCCAAAAAACACTTAGTTTTTAGATTAGAATTAGTAGATCAGATACTCCAACATCATCACGAACACATGCCAAAACCTCGTCCACCACAACCACCACCTCCTCCTGGACTGAGTAGTTTGGGCCCGACAAATGTGGCCGTAGCCGAACATTGGCCCAAAAAGTTAGACGGAGTTTTGAGGAATGGCTGTCGCGTTCGACGTCGGTGCAAACGTTGTTCCCAGGCTGGAATGACGCGACGTACGTCGTTTGTGTGCTGTGTTTGTGATACACCGCTTTGTTTAGAGCCATGTTTTAAACTATACCATAGTTACTCCTAGTTTTTTTTTTTAGTTCTTCTCTATTTAGAGCATTTTTTTATTTTCAGCTTGACTGACTTCACTTGACAGACTTTTTTTTATCTTATTTTGAAACTGTAGATTGGACGGACAGACTGACACGAGAGTATGCCTTTTGTTATTTCCGCAAAGTCAAACTGACGGACAGACGACAAATTGTAGAGACACTCCTTTTCTCGATCATACTATCCTTTTTGTCTAAACGCCGGGTATGTATGGATTGGGTGCGTGTGCACTGGGGCTCAGGTTGGGTTGTGTTTATGTATTTCTTTCTGTAAATTATTTTTACCCTATGTTCACAATTAAAGCTTTCTGTTTTCTGATTTCAGGATTTTTGTAACACATAAAAGGTTCCAAAAGAGACTCCGTGGATGGTTTCTTGCAGATTTCGACTCCGCTTTGGATTGAGTTTTTTTTATATTTTTTGTATATTCTTCCAAGTTAATCGTTTTTTGTTTACAGGTCGCGCCGGGTACTTGAAAAAAGAAAGTGACGTTTAGTGTTGACTTTGTAACAACATCATGATTTAAAAGAGTGTCCATGGAGTTTCTTGCCCATTCTTCTCCATAGGATCTACGCTTTGGAATGGGCAACTACAGTACTTTCACAAGTTATTATGCCCTGTGACTGGGACTGTAGCTTAGTATTTTTTTGCGTTTTGACATTCAAAAGTGCCTGTAATGGTCTAATTATTGAAATAAATGTTTTGAGATTGAGTTTGAGTTTGATTGCTGTATTTAGACATTTTAGTATCATTCCTATGTAAATCTAGTAAATTACAATCATAAAAAAAAGCTAGCAGTTCTATCTAGCTTACTGGAACGGCCGCTCGGTCTGCCCAGTGTTTCCGCAGTTCCCCGAGTATTTTGTAAATAAATAAATAAATAAGTATTATTATTATTTTACTAATATGCATATTATGTAAAGAAAAGTACTTATGTCAATCTAAATTGATTTTTATTTTCCTTCCTGAACTCAGTCAAACTTATCGATACTATAGTGGTGTGGTCCCAACCCTACGGAATGTTAGAATTTCATACATTTTTATGACCACTTCAGAGGTTGATAATTTTGGTTTTTTCTATGAAAGATAAGGTAAGTATGGGTAGAATTCGATAGACTACTTTGTTCTTGTTCATTTTCAAGTAACATTCAAATTCAAACGCCTAAATTACCTGGTGAAAAAAAGCCTACAATAAAGTTATCAGATTTGTTCCCTATTCTAGGTTATTTTGAGTTTTTACAATTACAGTGGCATATTTTAACGATTTATTGTTACTAATGAGTCGATGAATATATATGTAGTATTCTAGAAACATTTTTTAAGGGCATCTGTTTGTTATACCTCTGATGATCGTTTACAAAGTAGTGTATCGAACAATGCAAATTCATGAAAAATGCGCCGCGCGCTATGAAGTTCGAGTTTGAATATTGCAGGAATCGGATACAGATTTCGTAAAATAACATTATCTTTAGATTACCAGTCTATTCATGAGTCAGTTCCCAAAATTTCGTGTAAATTGATCACACAGTTTAGTCATAAATCAACATAATACAGCAACATAACTATATTCGGCAAGTACTCCGATTTCACTAAGATATGTTTATTTCTTGAGGTCTAATCAGAATCTTGTTTACATTATATTTCATAGCCACGTCATTGAACAACCCGAAACCGTTTAGAGTGTGTGAATAGAAGCAACAGAAACGGAGCAATAACAGTTTTTGTGACCGGTGTCAGATTACGCTTACGATAAGAGCCCGCCCGCGGTGCTTGACAGATGGTTGACGTAAATAATGGCGGTCCTTGAGAGGTATTCCACTTCTGAATTTGTAAAGGGAATATATAATCCAAAGTCCTTTTTATACACTAAAATGTTCTTTAATTCACTTACAGGTAACTTTCACAATTTGTCTTTAATATTAATGGTTATCGCACATTCACTCACGAAAAATGATCGTACTCCCCTAGAACAAAAGATGGCGGGCTATATATAGGCTGGCTTGTCACTACCCCACTCTGGACTTGGCTTGATAACGTGGCGTGGCCGGATTGGCTGGCAACTATGGCATGTGGAGTAGTGACGTGGCTATTGGCTGGCTTATAGGCTCGTCGGGGCATCCCCGGCTGGTCAGCTGATGGCAGTGTGTTACAATAGGTTAAAATTAAGAACTAGGCTCAACACTAAGACTTTGTTTTAGGTAGGATACATAACTTACTCGTAGGTCGTTTATAAACATTGTTTTTACATTTAACTGACACCACACGAGTAATGCCATCAGGGCCCACATGTTTTTCTATTATTTTGCCCAATATCCATTTACTTGGCGGAATATTGTCTTCCTTTAAAATCACTACGTCATCGATTTCCGGCTCAGTGGTTTTGGTATTCCACTTATATCTTTGGTTCAGATTTACGAGATATTCTTTGTACCATCTGTTCCAGAAATCGTTGACCATTTTTTGTGTTAGCCGCCATCTATCTAAACTAGAAATAGTACAATTTGTATAGTTTTCGTCACTTAAGTTTAACAAAGGCTCGCCAATCAGAAAGTGACCCGGTGTTAGTGGAAGAGGGTCATTAGGGTCATCACTTAGCACAGTTATGGGTCGGGAATTCAAACACGCTTCGACTTGTGCCAATACTGTGGCTAGTTCCTCATAAGTGAGGGTAGCATCGCCAATTACTTTTTTAAGGTGACCTTTTGTGCTGCGTACTCCAGCCATATATATAGTAGTCTTTGCTCCAGCCTCCCATAAACCCCCGAAATTGGGAGCATGAGGGGGTATGAAGTGCCATGTAGTACGTTCTAGGACTAACAACTCTGCTACTTCACCATGAAACGAAGATTTGGCACTGTTGAACATGTCTCTAAGTTGTTTGTCTGCTCCCACGAAGTTAGTGCCATTGTCACTATAAATATCGCAACAATGACCTCGTCTTGAGGTGAATCGCCGGAAGGCTGCGATGAACCCCTTCGCAGTCATGTCGGTGACAGCTTCCAGATGTATGGCACGCGTTATCATGCAGATAAACAAACATATGTAGCCCTTGTACGATTTAGCTCCTCTACCCGGTGAGAAACGAATGTTGATGGGACCTGCGTAGTCCACACCAGCTGATTTAAAGGCTCGGTCGGGTTTTACTCGCACTTCTGGCAGCTGCCCCATCAGTTGCCTAGTATTTTGTTTTGAATACCTTATACACGTAACACATTCTCGATAAGTTTTCTTTGTTAGATCTTTGGCTCGTAAAATCCAGTATTTTGTTCTTGAATAACTAAGCATTACTTGAGGACCACCATGCAATGTCCTATGATGAGCATCCTGAATTATTAGCTTGCTAAGATGGCTCGTAGCGGGTAAAATTATAGGGTGCTGAATATCATAGGCTGTTTGAGATTTTTGGATGCGCCCGCCAACTCTTAAAATCCCGTTATTATCAATAATGGGACAAAGATTGCGAAGCTTACTCATTTTAGGTACATAGCCTTGCGAATTTAATTGCTTTATCTCCTCTTTGAAATAAGTAGCTTGGACTTGTTTAATGCAATTGTTTAAAGTTGCCTCTATTTCTCTTGGCGTAATGTATTTAGAAAAACATTCACGTTTATCTTTAAGTAATTTTCTACTATTATTGATGAGTAGTAGTGAACAGACGTATCGAACAAATATTATAATAAACAAATAATCACTTGCTAAATTGTGACCTAGTTTAACCGACCGCCAGTAGTACGCATTCTCGTACATACATACATTAGATTTGTGCAAGGTGTATTAGCAGAAATGACTGGTGTTTAACAGAAGCAAAGTAACCTGCATCACGATGGAGGATAGTCCATTCAACCGAAGTAGTAGATGTATTCGATCCCCGCCTTCTACACCTGTGCCCGTGGGCGTACCCGCTTCTACCCCTCAAGCGCCTATCCAAAGGAACGATGCCCCTGAAGTTGTCTCGACGTCAGAAATTCAAAACTGGATGGCGATTATCGAACAGAGCCTTAAGGAGGTGTGCTCTATTGCAGCTGAAGGAAAGCTGAATGTGGAGCAGAAAACGCGCATCAACAGTTTATGCCGGAAGATTAGTCACGGGACTTCGCAGATGGCTGTCATGTACCAGTCTATCAAAGCGAAAGCCCTCCAATCGCACTACACCGTCAGAACTCTCGAAAACCAACTTGACCTTTCGCAGCAGCTGCAGAACCTTAAACTGAGTATCGAAGATTCTAAAAAACCTGCCCAGAGATTTTCCTTTGCTGACATGGTGAAGAAAGGTGCCAACAATTTTATCCAGCCGAGTCATGTAAGTTCTGTGGCCATCTATCCGAGTGACAAGTTGAAGACCAGCGATGAGACAAAAAGCCTTGTCCAAAAAATTATCAGTCCTGAAGAAATGAAGCTCCACGTGAGAGGCCTGCGCAAGACGAAGAACGGCGGTGTTATCATCAGCACCGAGACGAAGGATGACATCGAAAAGCTGAGACAATCGGTACAGCTAACCAAGTCAGGCTTAACAGTCGACGAGCCCCAAAAAAGGAAGCCTAGGGTTGTAATTATAGGAGTGCCGACATCCATGCAGGAAAATGAGGTTTTTACTTGCTTGTACAACCAAAATCTAGCAGAAAAACTTCAGGACTGCAGCCTTGAGACGTTTTTGAGCTCAATTAAATTTAAGTCATAAGTCAGGTAAGAAAGACACTGAGACCTGTAATTACATTGTTGAAGTATCTGCAGTCATACGCAAAGCCCTGATATCACAAGACCGAGTTTTTGTAAATTGGTCATCATGCCCTGTGAGGGACTTTACTTTGGTCACACGATGCTATAAGTGTCAGCAGTATGGACATGCGGCCAAATCATGTCGACAGACAACGTACACCTGCGGCCATTGTGGTGATCAAGGTCACTCAGTTAAAGAATGTCCAAAAAATGCTGATGAACCAAAATGCGCTACTTGCTTGCATTTCAAAAAGCCGGACAAGCATAACACAGGTGCTGCGGACTGCCCGGCGAAAATAATGGCTGAAAAAAGGTACATCAACTCTGTAGATTATGGAGGCGCCTAAGAGCGCCGTTAATTAGTTATTTTTCCGACCTTTTTCTTTTCCTTTATTTTATATTTTTATATCCAACTACCATTATGATAAATAGTTTAATCAATGATTTAGATAATTTCTCTGTATCCGAATCCAAAGTTTGTGACGCGGAAGACTGCAAACAATATCTATCCGGCTACAAGACTCCACTAAACATATTAACACAAAATATTCGCAGTGTTTTTAAGAATTTTGATAGCTTTAGTACATTTCAGCAACGGCTAAACATAAATTGTGATATTATTGTTTTAACCGAATGCTGGCTCGCAAAACAATATAACATACCACTAATCCCGGGATATAATATGTATAGAAGTACCATAAATTACAACCAAAATGATGGGGTGATAGTTTATGCAAGAAATCATTTGAATGTTTCTGTTGAGGAACCTGATATGAACGACTGTAACAGTTTGTTAGTTAAAATTGGATCAGAATTTGCGATACTAGCATTATATCGTCCTCCGTCTTTTAGAAATACTAGCTTTTTTACTGACTCTCTGAACGAGACCTTGCAAAACCTGTCATCCATTAAAAACACGATTGTAATTGGGGATATTAATATCAATATTCTTCCAGGAAGTGCTGATGCGTCTGCTCAGGACTACCTAAACCTATGCGCCTTTCATGGCCTGCTCCCAGCACACAGCTTTCCTACACATCACAGTGGCTCCTGTTTGGATCATATTATGCTTAAATCAAATTTACCTTCACTTGCACTTGTTGTTAACTCAACAATAACCGATCACAATGCTGCCCTACTAACCCTAAATTGTAAATCACCTAAACAAGACACTCGCATAATTTCAAAACTGAATATAAATAAACTTGAAGAAGATTTACGCGTCATCGATTTTGATCCAGTCTATAATTCCGCTGACCCGCAGTTCTGCATGTTGTATGTAATTGAAAACTTACGAAATGCAATTCAGAAAAACACGGTCGTTTCTCAGTTGAGCAAAAGAAATTACAACATAAAACCATGGATCACATCAGGTCTTATTCGCTGTATGAAACATAGAGATAAATTGCATATGAAAGCTAAATCTAATCCAGGCAATGAAGTATTGCAACTTTCATACAAAAGATATCGAAATTACTGCAATGATCTCCTTAAAAAAATTAAAAACAACTATGACAAAGTGGCATTGGAAAAGGCTGGAACAAATAGTAAAAAGATCTGGAAATATATTAAAGACTCAACGTATACCGCCAAACAATATGAGTCATCTTCAGGTTTATTACAAGCACACTTGACACCGCTGGAATCCGCTAACATAGCAAATAATTTCTTTATTAATGTTGGAAAGTGTCTGGCAGAAAAAAATGTGGGTCAATCCCAAAACCTAACGAGCACTCCTTTAACATGCAACACTGTTTTAACATCCTTCGCGCTGCTAGATACTGACGAGACTGAGGTAGAAAGTATAATCATGACCTTGAAAGAAGACTGTGCGGTTGGCTGGGATAACATATCGAATAAAATTATTAAAAAATTCAAGGACATTTTGGTACCACCACTGACTTATATTTTCCGCATTTGTTTATCTTCGGGTCTTTTTCCAGAGTGTCTTAAAAAAGCTGTAATTATCCCTATCTACAAATCAGGCAGCAAAGATCATGTGACAAATTATAGACCTATTTCTTTACTGCCTGCTTTGTCAAAAATATTGGAAAAAATTATAAACAAAAGGTTGTTGAAATATTTGGAAGATAAATCAATTCTGTCAAAACGGCAGTTTGGATTTAGGCCTAAACTTTCAACTGCCGATGCGGTTCATCATCTGACTGACTATCTAGCGCAAGAACTTGACAAAGGTAACCACACAGTAGGAATTTTCCTGGACCTCGCCAAAGCTTTTGACACAATTTCCATTCCAATTCTGTTGCGCAAGCTTGAGATCATAGGTGTAAGAGGCACCCAGCTTAAAATATTCAAAAGTTATTTAGAAGATCGTTCCCAGTGCGTAAAGATTGGCAATGTTCTCAGTGATTTTCAAAAAAACTCATTTTTTGGTGTTCCCCAAGGAAGTATTTTAGGGCCCACTCTGTTTTTGATCTACATAAATGACCTCTGCAATCTAAAGCTAGAGCATGGTACTATCATAACTTACGCTGACGATACAGCTCTACTTTTTTCGGCTGACTCAGAAAATGAAGTCTACAAATTTGCGCAACACGGATTCAATATTGTAAATAAATGGCTTCAAAATAACTCACTAACCCTAAATACAGAGAAGACAAATTACATTAAGTTTTCGATGCGCAAGCAAATATCGAATATCCCCTCAGCGTTGCATGCTCATTGTTGCCAAGTCCCTGCAGATAGCCAGTGTAAGTGTCCTAATATACAAAAGACTGATAAAATAAAATACCTGGGTATTATTATAGATAAAACCCTTACTTTCAAACACCATATGGAAGCTGTAAATAATAGAATTCGTAAGCTGATATTCGTATTCAAAAAGCTTCGATTTACTACAGATCCAAAAATAATTAGACAGGTATACTTTGCTCTTTGTCAGTCAATTTTGACTTACTGTATTACGTCATGGGGTGGGGCGAGTAAAACTTTGTTATTGCCCATTGAAAGAGCTCAAAGAGCTATTCTCAAGGTGGCTACTTGCCGCCCTTTCCTTTTCCCCACTAACCTCCTGTATAAATCTTGTGAAGTGCTAACAGTTCGACAATTATTTATAATGGGCACTGTACTAAAACAACACGCAGCACTTCCTTATAGCACTGAATTAACTCAAAGGAGACGGAGAGATATAGTTTGCCCTCAAAAAAGTACAAAACATGCTTTCACAGCCAAATTTTATGTCTACCTCGGACCGCTACTTTATAACAGGCTAAATAAAAAAGGAACCATCTACTCCTTAAATCACAGTAACTGCAAGAAAACCCTTAAGGAAGCTCTTCAATCTTTGTCCTATGAAGATACAGAGAAATTATTACTTGTGCTAAAGTAAATATTGTTCGTATTATTGTTATTTTTAAATTATTATAAGCTAAGTTAATATACTATATTTTATACACCTTTATACCAATAAGATTAACATGCTAATTATGTGATTATTTAATCAATTAATAATACCTATAATCGCCTGAAACACAGGACTACCTAGTTCAGGCAAAAATCATGGGTGCACTTGACATAGATTTAAGAAAAACTGTATTTAATGTTATACCTTTATATTTTTTGAATAAATTTATTATTATTTATTATTATTATTATTAATTTAAAATTAATAAATCGTCTGCAATATGAAATGACTCTCAACATTTTTGATAAAGTAGAATACCTAGTCCAAATAAATTCCTCATTAATATTTCTTATAGTAGCCAAAGATCTCACACGTTTTTCTTCTTGTGTGTCTTCGATATTAGGAACACTAACACTTATGTTTAAGCTAGACAACCAAACCGGTCCATTCCACCATACTGAATGGTTTAACAACTCTGGACCTTGTAAGCCACGTGACGCACAGTCAGCTGGGTTCGTATCTGTAGACACGTGCCCCCACTGCTCGTAATCTATAATGTTTAGTATGTCTGACACTCGGTTGCTCACGAATGTGCTCCATCGGCTTGGTCCACCTCTCAACCAAGCCAAAACAATAGTGGAATCGGTCCACGCAAATAAACTATCTTTAGGTACACCTAACACTTGAGACGTCTCCGACATTAGGTTGGCTGCCAATACGGCACCACAAAGTTCCAATCTAGGGATGGAAACTTGCTTCTCGATTGGAGCCACTTTTGTTTTGGAGGATATTAGGCTTACGTAGACTCGCTCTTCACTCATGACTCGCATGTACACTGCTGCTCCGTATGCGGCTTGTGATGCATCTGCGAAGACATGCAACTCAACCCTTGATACACGCGTGTAGTACAACCATCGGGGTATACTTAGGCCTTTGATGTGCGTCAAATTCTCTCGATATCGTAACCACTCTGCTTGTAAAGCACCATCAATAGGCTCATCCCAATCTAGACCTGTCTTCCACAATTTCTGCATGATCATCTTTGCTATTACCACAACAGGAGCTATCCATCCCAAATTCCCAAAGGATCATAAAGTTTAGCTATTTCGGAAAGAATATTGCGTTTGGTTATGGGCAGCTTAGGTTCTGGCAGGTTGACAGTATATTCAAAAGTGTCGGCTTCCCTATTCCAGCTCAAACCCAATACTTTAACAACACTATTGATCTTAAAGAGCAACTCATTATCATCCCGTTTATTTTCTCCAATGTACTGTAACAAAGCCTCACTATTACTGCTCCATTTTTGTAATTGAAATCCTCCTGAGTTCATAAGGTTGTTCATCTCATTATAAATATCGACAGCTTCTTCCTCTGTCTCACATCCTGTGAGGAGATCATCCATGTAATAATCAGTTTCACTAATATTTGCAGCAATAGGATACTTGAATTTTTCGTTATTAGCAAGTGTCTGAAGTGATTTTACAGCAAGGTACGGTGCACATGCTGTACCGAAGGTCAACCTAAAAAGTTTAAAGTGTTTTACTGGCTCATGCGGTGCAGACCTCCATAATAATCTCTGGTAGTCCGTATCCTCTTCCGCTACACGAATTTCATTCTGTACATTTTAATGATGTCTGCTGTAATACAGAATTTGTGTGTTCTCCATCTCATTAATGTATGACGTAATTCCTGCTGTAGTTGAGGACCAACACATAAGTCGTCATTTAAAGAAAAGTTATTCGAACCCTTGCACGAAGCGTCGAAGACTACACGAAGCTTTGTGGTAATCTTATCTTCTCGAAGTACAGCATGGTGAGGAAGATAGACAGCCTTTGGGTTATCAATCTCTGAAGAATTAACTTGTACCATATGTTTTAGGTTAATATATTCCTCCATAACTATATGTATTCTTCCCGAAGCTTAGGATCTTTTGACAACTTTTTGTCTAAAAAATGTAATCTTTTAGCTGCTATTTCCCTCGACCCACCATATTGACATTTCGGATCTTCAGTTTGAAACGGTAACCTTACCACAAATCTTCCTTCTTCGTCTCTAACTGTTGTGGCTTCGCACCTTTCTTCTTCCTTTGAAAATATCTTTCGTATGCTATTTGGCTCCTTTTCTATCTCCCAAAATTGTCAAAGTAGCTCGTCTTCTCTAACTTGAGCGTGTATGGTTGTGACGTGTCTCCTTGCTGAGGTAGATGCTTGTAACATCCTTCCTGATATCACCCACCCTAGGATTGTGTTTTGGGCCAATAGATTTCCCTTGGGGTGCTTAATAACGCCGTCTAACAGAACGTCGCCGTATACCTCAGCTCCAAGAAGAATATCTATTCTACCTGGTGTAGTAAACCCTGGATCAGCCAACTCCAGTTCCTTAAGTTCAGACCAATCAGGCAATTTAAGATTAATGGTTGGGAGCAGCGTTGTTAGTGTATGCAATACATACGCATTTACTTGAACTGACTCACTGGGATTGTGGCGTGATTTCACGCAGAGTGAAACCATGTGTTTGATCCTCGTTTGCCCCTCTCCCACACCGGACACCCAACCACTCACTGATTTACGTTTAAGGTTTAATAGCTGAACGGTCGCCTCAGATATAAATGACGTTTGCGACCCCTGGTCTAACAAGGCTCTAATGATATGTTTGTAACCGTTCTTGCTTCTTACTAATACTGTAGCCGTAGCTAATAACACAGAATTTGTATGTATATGCTCACAATGACAAGAAACAATAGCATCACTAGAAGAAGGAGTAGACTTACCTCTAAACTCTTCACTAACGGTACCTGTAGCCGTGTTTCCTTCTTCTTTTGGCTTCTCCGTAGTTTGCTCTCTCTCGAAGTGGAGAAGGGAGTGATGTCGCCTTCCACACCTTTTGCAGCACGCTGACTGTCGACATTTCTTCACCGAGTGTGATGGCGCAAGACAGTTGAAACACAGTTTATTCTTCTGCACGTACTCCTGTCTTTCTTTGGTAGACATATCGGCGAATGTTTTGCAATGGTAGATAAAGTGCTCGCTGTTACAAATTGCACACTTAGTTTCGCGTTCTTTTCCATCCTTGTTGACATTAGAATGAAATGCCTTAGGTTTAACTGCTGGTTTCGGCTGTGAAGATTTAATATTGTTACTTTCGATCATTTCCAGCGATCTAAACCTTGACTCCAGAAAGTCTCTCAAATCTTGCCAAGTAGGCATCTCGCAATTGTTCGTACTAAGTTGTTGTTCCCACTGCTTCATTGATTCAGGATCCAGCTTAGACACAACTAAGTAGTTGATCATGATGTTCCATGTGTCAGACTCAACACCTAAATTTTTCAAGGCTTTCAAACAGGTTGAAGTTGTATCTACCAGGTGCTTAATCGAACCCGCAGACTCAGTATGTACAGACTTTTGTGTGAAAAGAACTCTCAAAATTGCGTTACAATTAAACCTCTTGTTGTTATAACGCTTCACTAATTCTTCCCAGGCGTCATGATAATTCGCATCTGTCGTAGTAAAATTGCGCAATATCACTTCAGGTTCTCCTGATAAGCTGCTTTTTAAATAATGTAGCTTCTGTACTGGCGACAATCTCATATTTTTATGAATCAAGGAAGAAAACAGGTCAAAAAATGTCTGCCATTCGTCATATTTGCCGCTGAAGGTAGGTATTTTAATTTTTGGTAAATTAATTTCGGTACTCTCTGATGACCTTTGACCTTCGGCAGCACTAAGCATTGCAGCTTGAACCGCTGAATCGAGAAACGGCTGAAGAGCTTCCTTTAGAGCTGACTTATATAGTACATACAATTCTTGAAATATATCATATGTCTTGTCTTTAAAGTACGGATCTTTTCTTTCTTCATCTGTAGTTATGCCCAAAATAATTCCTTTGTGTCCGTCCTTAAAGTTCTTCCAAAGCTCTTCTAGCAATTCTAGCCTCGTTTCCAAGTACGGTTTTTTAATCCTATCTTTCGGTGACTTTTTAAAGTTCTTTTCTGCAGCCTTTAAATTTTCTAATAATTCATATTGATAAACCAACAGATCTTCCATGGTATTAATCACAATAAGGATGCTTCACCCACAATAAAACTTGAATAGTCAACGGATTTCGTCAATTCAATGTAATGTTCACAATGTCCACACGTAGAGGGTATGTTGCACTTTTTATAAACTAGGCACTTATTTGTAGTTTTAAAAGACTCGTAATCCGATCACCCACAGAATGTTATAAGTACTTAGTTATGTTCGTGTTTTTAACACTGTTTTTAATAAATCACAAGTTCACAAGAGTTTGCATTCACTAATACTGGCAATAAAAAACACTTCAAAAAAATCCTTATCGCTTTCTTTTGTTCTCGCGACGCGCTCGTCCACAGCCGGTTAGCGGCAAGTATCCGCTCGAATTAGGACCAAATGTACACAGCAATAAGGTTGATTTTGCCTTGGAATTACTCTGAATAAAAATTCGTGTGGACTGTTTGACGTTTTATTTCTCACTAACCATACTATTGTAGTCTTTGTCACTAACTAATTTAAAGCAATGTGGACTGTAAATACATGCATAGGTACATATGAATAGCTATGTATAGGCTAACAACACTAACATTTCGCTGTTGCGCTTGGACACAACATTTGGAATTCTAACAATGAACCAACCTTCAAGATTATGGGTTGTAGGAAAACATTAAAATTATTTTTGTGATATTTCAAAAAGGGTACTTTTATCGGATAGTACGTTCTGTTAGGCGGCAGCCGCTGAATGTCTTTTTAAGAAAAAACCACTGAGTACCTTTTTTTTTTTTCCGGATGGGAAATCATCAAATGACTTCTCCCGCTCTGGGCTGAGCGGGAGGGAGTGTCAGACTTTTACTGACTAAAACCCACCCATGTTCCTTCATCGCCCTTTGTGTTCCGGGGCCGCGGTATCTCTTTCGAACAACCCGCAGCACCCGGCAGGCATCGGCCCTTGCGGGCCCCTTCCCTACGCTGACATCTCTTTGAGGCGCGCGTGGAACACGAACGCGCCGTCGGCGTCGACATGGCCTGTCGTCCTAAGACGGAGGGACGGCGAGCTAGCCCTTAGCTCACCGTCCACAGGCCCGCGGACCACTGAGTACCTTGCACTAGGTTTAATTCACTTAAAGTACACACAGTTTTAATAACCTCACTTTTCTTTTCTTATTACGGGATTTTTGGCGCGGGAGCGCGGTTTGGATGTTAATCTGTGACTGACTTGTCCACATTGACATAGACCTTTTAGTATTAAATAAACTGATGTTATAGCGAATGCACCGAAACTCCCTAAACGCAAAGGCCGAGGTGTTCCGGCTGTATGATACTCGCCAGATAATTAAACAGCGTGTATCCGAACGCGCCCATAGACAGATTTGGTCTATGGTCGCTCCGACCAATAGTAGCCCAAAGTCAGCGCAAGGGCACCACGTGATTGGTGAGACATAGATTTTGTCTATGGTCGCTCCGACCAATGGGAACCAATAGACAGTAGTTATAAGGGAGTTGTAAGATCATAGAGTATAGTAATATAGATTGGGTAAGATATTCCCTATATTACTATACTCTATGGATATTCCAATTGGAAGGCAATGGCGCGACATGTAACGAGAATTAATTAAAGTTTTTACCGTGTAACGAAGCTCTTTAATTGAACCTGACCCACCCCGACTACATTTTGGCGCTCAACGTGTGTTTTGTGATATTAAAAACAAGGGGTCGGTGTCTTTGTGCGCGGATCAATCTTTTTCTCGCCGCGGGTTTCAAGAAGTTTTATGAATCTCGTACGACGACCGACACAACAATCGACAGGGACTGCCCTTGTTAGCTGTTTTGCGTTTAGCTTCATTTATTTTGCTGGCTGACAGAGCCACGAACCGTAGGTTCCAATTATTCACCTACGTGTTTGCAAAATGCCGCGAAAACGCAAGTCGTTGCAAGCAAGCGACGAGTCAATTCTCGAAGAATCAGAGCAATCAGGCAATGTAACGATGACTCAAGAAGCGCTATCTACGTTGCTTACTACTCTCCAACAGTCGCAAGCCGAATTTTGCAATCAACTCTGACGTGAAGTACGTTCATCGACGCCACACGTGTCGAGCGATGCAAGTACATCAATGCCGTCAATGCCGCAATGGGCGTCATGAGGTCCACTGCAGCAAATTTCTCGAAGTGCACATCAAAGTTCAGCGACAATTCAGAAGAATCCGTGGAAAACTTCATAGATGCAATAGAAGTTTATAAATCGTGCCTAAATATAAGCGACGCCAACGCGCTCTTAGGCATGTCTATGCTACTGACTTCATCGGCGGGAACATGGTGGCAAGGTGTCAAAGGAACAACGAAAACGTGGGATGAAGCCATAACAAGGTTACGAAGTGCCTACGGCGATCGTCGTCCACCGTTTCGTATTTACGTCGAGTTATTCTCCTTAATACAAGGTAAAGAAAATACGGATTGTTCATTGCAAAGGTCCGAGCCTTGTTAGCCAAGTTACCACAGGAAGACCTATGCGAACGGGTCGAGTTGGATATGGTATTTGGGTTATTAGATCGCCGCATTCGAAAACGTATCGACAGAGCTGAAGTTTCGACGTTCGACGAGGTGCTAAAGAAAGCACGAGTCGTAGAAGACTCACTGAATGAGTCACGAGCTCAGAGACCGTCATCAGGCCACGAAGAATGCTCTCGCGCTGCCAACGTCACCGCCGCCGAGCCTCCGCGCGCCACCACGTCGAATTATTCTTCCCGCTCTTCCACTGCAGCCGTCGGTAGCCGCACGGGCGACTCAGCGACGAAGAAAGTAGGGAATACGAAGTCGTTCTGTGTTTACTGTAAACGTAACGGTCACACAAAAGAAAAGTGTGAAAATTAGCAAACAGTGACAAAAATAACTCCAAAAGTGAAGACTCAAAAGACATTAAATGTTACGGGTGTGGTGCCGCGAATGTAATAAAATCAAAGTGCGCGAAGTGTAACGGTAACACTGGGGAAAATAGTGAACATCCCGCGTTCTATTCCCTTATGTACGTCGACACGTGATCATCGTACAGACTTAATTTGAAAGACGAAAGAAGTAGTTACATATCTATCCAAAGAACGTACTGTTTACTTTGGCGTACCACAGGGCAGTGTTCTGGGTCCCTTACTTTTTCTAATCTATATTAATGACCTGCCCATAGCCATATGTTGCGTCTAACAACGCCATCTAGTTTCATCGTGCAATCGATAAACGAAGTGACTGCGAGCAAGATATTCAAAATTCGTCCGCCCGCAGCGCGAGTGTGCACATACTGACCGCGGGACCGTGCGCGTGCGTACGTGACCACACAAAAACTTACAAACTTGCTCCTTTTTTTGTAATAACCGAAATATACAGTTTCTTTTGAAAATCGAGCATTATTGAAGAAGCCCTGCCTGCTCCCTGTCTTCGATGCCATAACATTGGACCTTCGAGCCACATTTGAACATATCAGCCACGCGACGAGCCGGTTTGAGGAAGCGAGGTGTATACGTTGAGGAGACTTGGAAGACCAGCCGCAGATTACTGAGCAGAAGCCATTGATGTGACAGCCAGCAACGGTCAGGTTATCCAGTCGTACCTTTCCCTCCTTCCCCTGTGTCTTCGCCTTGTGTTAATATCGTACCTAAACGTTTTCAGGAGTTCGTTTGGCAGCGCTGAGGCCGTCTTCAGGTGAGAAAACACGACTGAACAAACCAAACTGTGAGTACCTACTTTCATAAGCTACCAAAATGAGTGTTGATGAAACTGTTTCTCGTTTAGATAGTCAGATGTCTGATCTTAAAAAACAACGTGGTGTAATTAAAGGTAGATTAACATTATTCGCAAATTATATTAATAAGTTAGATAGATCGTGTTTAGATTCTTTGATTAAAACCCAAGTACAAATGCGTATTCATTCGGCAGCCATTTTCTTTGTCGAGTTTAACGACGTGCAATCTAAATTAGAAAGAATTGTGGATGAAAAAGAATTACTATCACATTTAGAGTATAGGGATTCGTTTGAGTGCCAATATTATTCAATTATAGCTTTCGCAAAAAACTTGATAGGTGACTGTGAACAAATTGGATTGGATAATTCTCAGTGCATTTCCGGGAAATCAGTGTCTATTAAATTACCTCAAATAAAGCTACCTGCCTTTGACGGTTCCTTCGATAAATGGTTAGAATTCAGGAGCTCATATGTTTCAATGATACATGATCGCGACGACTTAGATCCCATACAGAAATTTCAATACCTAAAATCGTCTCTCAGTGGATCTGCGTTACATGTTATCAGTTCGTTAGAGTTTACCGCACCTAACTATAGTAACGCGTGGGACCTGCTCGAAGCTAGGTATCAAAATAATAGGCTATTGATACACAACCATGTAAAAGCTTTGTTTGCGGCACCTTCACTGGGTAAGGAATGTCCGGCACAGATCAGAACGTTAGTAGATTGCGTTTTACGTAATCTGAGAGCCCTAAATTCTCTTAAAGAACCTGAATCGTCACTTGAGGATATGCTTATCATTTATTTAGTTGTCAGTAAACTTGACTCTGCTACTGAACGCGAGTGGGAGAACTACAGAAGCTCACTTATCTCTGATTCTCACAAAACCTCTAAAACTTTAAAACTAGAAGATTTATTAACGTTTTTAAACAATAGGTCTGACATGTTAGACATGATTCATTCGGGAAATACAAAAAATAATCAGTCACATTCACAAAAACATGAGGGTAAACAGTCAGCGGATCATAAGAAACAGAATAACTCTCAAACTACACTGAGTTATGCGAGTGCGAATAATAAGGTTTTGTCGGGTAGTAAAGGTAAAATAAATAAATATAACTCGACATGTCCGTTATGTAGTGATAAACATGCATTATATTCATGTGTTAAGTTTTTAAATATGTTAGTACAGGAAAGATTAAATTTTGTTCAGTCTAAAAACGTTTGTCAAAACTGTTTACGTACAAACACTCACACAATTGAAAATTGTAAATTCGGTCCTTGTAAATTATGTCAACATAAACATAATGCGTTAATTCATGTTGACAATAATAGCGTTATTCCAAATACGTCGTCACAACGTTCCGTTATCAATAACACGGTGCCACAGTCGTCTGTATTACACTGCGTTAGTAAAACAGCTGACGATAAGCGTAGTTGTAACGCGTTTAAAGATAATAAGTCGTTACAGACTGTCTTGCTGTCTACGGCGTTAGTTGAGATCGCTGATATTGATAACCGTTATCACACGGTTCGCGCTTTGCTTGACAGCGGCAGTCAAAATTGCTTTATAGCTCAAAGCTTATGTAAACGTTTAAAATTACCTATAATACAGTCCACTATACGTGTTTGTGGCGTTGGACAAACCGTTTCACAGTCCAGTCACAAATGCGATGTTAATATTCGTTCTAAGGTGTATGATTTTAATACAAACTTACATTGTCTAGTGTTGCCTAGCATCATTTCGAAGTTGCCTTCGATACACGTTAATAGTGATGCTATTAGTATACCTAGCAATATTTTACTTGCAGATCCCACATTTTATGTACCAAGCGATATAGATTTATTAATAGGCGCGGATGTCTTTTGGGATTTACTAAAAGTAAATAAAATAAAACTTCACACCGGTCCATACCTACAAGATTCGTTGGTTGGTTGGATTATATCCGGTCCAGTTTATAATAATAATCGTTTTTTTTCGGCTGGCATGACAGATGTCCAGTGCAATTTATCGTTAGTTGATTCTCAACTACGAAAGTTCTGGGAAATCGAAGAAGTAAATATCCCTCCCGTTATTACTGAGGAGGATCGTTTTTGTGAAGAGTTGTTCTTGCAGACTACTGAACGCGATAATCACGGTAGATTTACTGTAAGAATGCCACTTAAACAATCTCCTGATTGTTTGGGTGATTCACATAATTCTGCTATACAGCGTTTTCTATCTTTAGAGAGGAAACTAGATCGTTTACCACGGTATAAAGAAATATACTGTGAATTTATGCACGAGTACGAGCAATTAGGTCATATGACGCTTCTCGAAGATTTTAATAGTTTAAATAAGCCGTACTATGTTGTACCACACCATGGGGTATATCGTGAAAGTAGCGTGACAACCAAATTACGTGTTGTTTTCGATGCAAGCGCGACAACTTCTAATCATAATTCGTTGAATGATATTCAATACGTGGGACCTAGGTTACAAAACGATATCTTCACAATATTGCTTCGTTTCCGGCAATATCAATATGTAGCTTGCGCAGATATTGAGAAGTTTTTTAGACAAAGTTTAATTCATCCTGATCAGCGTAACTTACAACTAATATTATGGCGAACTGATAACAACATGCCCATTCAAGTTTATCGTCTCAACACAGTGACGTATGGCACTGCATCAGCGCCGTACCTTAGTAACCGTTGCTTGAAACAGCTGGCAAAGGAATGTCAGGATGACGTCATCGCTAGCGTTATCAATGACGATTTTTATGTAGACGATCTATTGACGGGGCATGATCAGCGCGACATGTTGTTAGATATTTGCAATAAAACGGCCGCCGTTCTACAAAGCGGTTGCTTCCCCTTAAGGAAATGGACTTTTAATTTCGATGTAACCTCAGAAAGTACCAAGGATTTATGTATTGGTGAATATTGTCAGTCTAAAACCCTAGGTGTTGGTTGGTCTAATAAGAATGATTTATTTAATTTTTCAACTAGTGTAAATAAAGGTTATAGTGATACGAAGATAACTAAACGTTTAATTATGTCTGTCATTGCACAGATTTACGACCCACTAGGATTATTAGCACCAGCTATTACCACGGCTAAAGTTTTATTGCAAAAATTATGGCTTGCAAAAATAAGTTGGGATGATGAAGTTCCTAGTCAAATTGCATGTGTCTGGTATAATTTTATTGATTCGTTACAATATTTATCCGAAATATTAGTGCCGCGTTATGTCATGTGTATTAATGCTGTAAATAAAGAGCTACATATTTTTACCGATGCTTCTCAGTCTGCATACGGTGCTTGTGCGTACATACGTTCACACCCTAACAGTGATGAGTCGCAGGTTTCATGTCGATTACTATGTGCTAAGAGTAAAGTCGCACCAATCAAAGCGTTAAGTATTCCACGACTTGAGCTATGCGGAGCTTTAGTTGGAGCTAAACTTTATAATAAAATCATAAATGCTCTTAGGCTGAAATTCGATAAAATCTATTTCTGGACCGACTCCACTATAGTTCAAGCTTGGCTTCGGACATCACCACCTTTGTTAAAAACATTCGTTCAGAATAGGGTCGTGCAAATTGACGAATTAACAAGCAACACTACTTGGTTGCATGTTAAAAGTAAGGAGAATCCTGCTGATATATTATCAAGAGGTGTTCTCTTTGATTCATTAAAGGACAACACTAGTTTGTGGTGGTGTGGTCCGACTTTTCTTCGTGAACCAACTTCAAGTTGGTTGACAACAAACAGTAATCAAACTGAGTTTATTGATAGTACTACTAATAACTTACCGGAATTAAAATGTCCTAAAACTACAAATTTGTTGAATGTAGAATCGTCTAATATAATTGATTTCGATAGGTTTTCTTGTTTTAATCGTTTGCAAAGAACAATGGCGTATGTCTTACGGTATATTTTTAACCTACGTGCATCGCGTGTCGGTCAAGGTCGCAAAACAGGTTCATTGACCGTGAGCGAGATTAATAGTTCATTAGTTGTGTTGACACGTTTAGTTCAATCACAAACATTCAGCAAGGAATATAATAATCTTAAAGAAAAGGTGCCTTTAAAGAATAAGACTAGTAATAAAACAATAGGTTTAAATATATTTTTAGATAAGGATGATATAATTCGTGTTGGCGGTAGACTTAGTAATTCAAAATTTAATTATGATAAGAAACATCCAGTGTTGTTGTGTCATAAACATCGATTTACTTGGCTATTGTGTTCTTATGAACACAAACGTTTACTTCATGCTGGTCCTCAGCTTCTCGTGGTTACCATGCGCGATAGATGGTGGGTGCTGGGAGCACGTAATTTAGCAAGGCTAGTTGTTCACAGATGTGTAACCTGCATTCGCATGAAAGGAAATACGTTAACTCCACACATGGGTGATCTCCCTGCTGAACGTTTAGAAGCTGGATTCCCATTCATGCGATGTGGTGTTGATTATGCCGGGCCAATATCTATATTGAATCGCAAAGGCAGAGGTTCACAACTAATTAAAGGATACATTTGTTTATTCGTTTGTTTTGCTACCAGAGCTGTGCATTTAGAATTAGTTAGTTCTTTGTCCACTCAAGATTATTTATTGGCATTCAAACGATTCATATCACGACGCGGTAAGCCGTGTCAAGTTTTTTCCGATAATGGTAGGAATTTCATTGGAGCTGAAAGGGAGCTTTCAGCTATATTTGAAAAATCAAGCGAAATAATTGATTTTGCTACTAGTAATAATATTATATTTAGTTTCATCCCGCCTTATGCGCCTCACTTTGGTGGTTTATGGGAAGCAGGAGTGAAGTCGTGTAAGTATCACTTGAGACGTGTCGTAGGTAATGCTAAGCTGACTTATGAGGAGTTTGGTACGGTATTGACCCAGGTTGAGGCTGTCCTGAACTCTCGTCCTATGTCACCTATGTCCGCAGATCCTAATGATTACCTTCCACTCACACCTGCTCATTTCCTAATCGGCCGACCGTTGACTGCACCTGCCAGCGAGGACCTCACGACATCTAAGCCTGCCTGTCGCTACCATCGGCTGGAACAGTTACGTCAACATTTTTGGGAACGGTGGTCAAAGGAGTATGTGTCTGAGCTTCAACGCAGAACGAAGTGGGCGCACAAGACAGACGACATAGCTAAGGATAGCCTTGTCGTCATAAAGGAAGATAACCTGCCACCACTCAAGTGGAGAATGGGTAGAATTATTAAACTGTTTCCAGGCAATGATGGTGTCTCCAGAGTAGCTGAGATCCAAACATCACAAGGCACAATCAAGCGTGCTTCATCAAAAATCTGCCCGCTGCCGGTTTAGACTACGTGACTTCAGGTTTCAGTTGGAAGATGGATCTTCCAAGGTGGCCGGTATGTTGCGTCTAACAACGCCATCTAGTTTCATCGTGCAATCGATAAACGAAGTGACTGCGAGCAAGATATTCAAAATTCGTCCGCCCGCAGCGCGAGTGTGCACATACTGACCGCGGGACCGTGCGCGTGCGTACGTGACCACACAAAAACTTACAAACTTGCTCCTTTTTTTGTAATAACCGAAATATACAGTTTCTTTTGAAAATCGAGCATTATTGAAGAAGCCCTGCCTGCTCCCTGTCTTCGATGCCATAACACCATAAATTACCCTATAACCCTATTTGCTGATGATAGCACGATAACTGTAGCTAGTAATAAACCTGACCAATACGAAGCTGATGTAAAAGAAGTGTTAATCGCAATAATCGCTCGGCTTAACAATAACAACTTAAAAATTAATCTAGGTAAAACTCAAATTATGCACTTTGGTCATAGAAAACCTAGTACAAATATGGAGGTGAAATTCCAAAACAACGTTATTAATGACGTAGACACTGCGAAATTCCTAGGACTTATAATAGATAGACAGCTTAACTGGAAGAATCATATCGATACATTATGCAAAAAAATAAGTTGCTCATCCTATGCCCTATATAAACTTGCCCCAATTGTTAACACGGATGCACTACTCACAGCCTAACATGGTCTTGTTGCATCTGTGTTCAAAAATCAAATCAAAATCTATTTATTTGCCAGAATGTAGGTTTACAATGCATGATCTTTAAACTATAATGGGCCCTTTACATTCTACCATTACATATGGTGTGCAAATATATAATGTATGTTAAGATATGACATCATATTTTGGGGTAACTCTACAAATAGGGAAGCCGCGTTTAAAGCGCAAAAGCGCTGCATAAGATCTATGTTTGGGCTTCGGGTGACGGACAGTTGTGTACCATATTTCAAGAAGCATAAAATCCTGACACTACCAGCTTTGTATATATATGAAACTGCCTTATTTGTAAGATTAAATTCTTTGTTTTCTTATCTATCTGATACTGTACACCGTAACAGGCGAAATGTCATGCTACGCGGACGCACAGCTCTTATGCGTAAAAGCATATTCTGCAGAGCCCCGCAAATTTATAATAAAATTAGTAAATCCATTAGAGAGTTAGATTTGGCTAGATTTAAGAAGCAATTCAAAGAATTTTTATGTTATAAATGCCATTATAATTTGAATGATTATTTAAATGACACTGACATATTAATTTAATTCAATTGCGAGTATTATTTATATTTTTTTCATTTGTAACTAACATTCCTTTTTGAAGTTTCGCTATAATTATTAAAAACATTATTATTTTATTTTATATAATTGATCACCAATATTACCATTTGTACGCCCATGTGGTAGAATATGATGACACAATCAATATAAACTCAAGACCATGTTATGTACATACCGACCATGTTCTGCTTTCGTTATGCAGAAAAGAGCTTTGAGAACTATGCTTCGCATTCAACAAACGGAGTCTTGTAGCTATCATTTTAAGAAACTGCACATCCTCACTGTACCATGCCTCTATATTCTTGTCCTGCTTAGTCATTTTATTAAAAATATCAATAAGTTTGAGACAGAAGAACAGAGACATATCAGAATAAAAACACGAAGAAAGGATTTACCTAATTTCATACAGCCTAAGCTGAATGTCGTTAAACATGCCTCAAGAGTTCAATCAATAAATATGTACAATAAATTGCCAGTACAATTCAAGAACTCTATGAATTCAAATGAATTCAAGAGAAAATTGAAGTCCTTGTTATTGAAGAAATGTTATTACAGCATAGAAGTTTCTCAAAGATATTTCGAACTAATATGTGATGTTAATTTATTATATACATTAAAATTTATAAATGAAATAACCTAAAGTAACTAATTTAAGAATAAGCTTAAAACTGGCGTCAAATAACTTACTAAACTATGTGATCATATTTTAATGACTTTAAGTAATACATAATATATCCAATATTATATCATGACATTACATCTTAATGAATTCTACTGACATACATTTCTTTGAATTGAATTTATATTGATTTAGAATTATGGCCAAGTGCGTTTATGAACACACATAATGAAGGATTCCGTAATAACCCATAAGTAAAAAACTGTGTTATGTATTTTATTTCCGTAGTTCCGGAGATAAGGGGGCGTGAGGAGAATTATTTCTACTTATATTATTAATTATTTTATTTTTTTAATGCTATTAAATTTTTCTGTTAAGACATGTTTTTGTTGGAAAATGAAATGAAATTATTGGTTGGTATTTTGATAATTTTTATTGTATTGACATTGTTGTACATTTTTCTTTGATTATGACATTAGATTGTGATTTTTCTTTTGATTTTTATGAATGTTCTGTTAACATGATATGAGATTGTTTTTTTAATTGTATACATATTGTTTTTAGCTTCAAATATTATTTTTGTAAAACATTCAGACACAATTTGTTAATTGTTATTGAATAAATGAAATGAATGAATAATAAATAAATGATTTGATTTGATTTGACACCCACCGGCCGCATCAAATCGAGTCGCTCGCGCCCTGGGCGCAGCGACGAACGCACCGAGACCAGCGCGCCGCCACCGCAAACGCCTACCCCGCCACTGCGAGGTAGCCACTAGCGCCACTGGTAGGTAATGTTTGATGTGATGTTTCCTCATTTAGGGGATGAAAGGGGATGTGAGGGGTCCTCATTTAACATCTCTTGCAGGACGGCTGAGTTCAGCAGCATATGCTGTTAGAAAAATCCGTCAATTTACTGATGTAGATACCGCGAGGCTAGTCTATTTTAGTTATTTTCATAGTATTATGTCATACGGTATTTTACTATGGGGACGGGCTGCAGACATCGAGTCTATATTTATTCTGCAGAAAAGAGCCATCAGAGCCATATATAATCTACGTAGGCGCGATTCTCTAAGAGAACTGTTTAAGGAAATTAACATTATGACAGTACCTTGCCAATACATCTATGAAAACATAATGTACGTTAGAAAAAATCTGCATTTATTTAGTAAAAGAGGCGACAGACACCACTATAATACTAGAACCAGGGACCAACTAGTTCAGCCAGGTTTCAGGCTAGCTAAAGTAGACTCATCTTTCATGGGGTACTGTTTAAAATGTTACAATAAAATACCTCCCCGCGTTCTACAACTGAATGAGACGAAGTTTAAATCTTGTATAAAACGCACACTATGTAGGCAAGCATACTATAAGTTGGGAGATTACATTGATGATAAAAATGCTTGGCTCAATGCTGGTCCTGCTCCACAACCATAGGGGCAAACTAATTGATTACTTTGTGAAGTTATTGTGGAAGCTGCAGAAGATTGTAAACATATCTTTGCATTGTATAGATTCAGTCTCTTAGTATTATATAATTGCATAGCACATGTGTGAGTTCTATGTACGATGGTAGCTACCATTTACATCTTTTACTGACTCGAATTTGCCCTGGCGGTTGAGAGAATGTCATGCTCACTCAAATGTCTCGCTGATGGTGGCGCGTGTGTCGGGTCGTTTAGTTCCCTCCAAAATGGTTGAGTTGAATGATGGCTGATCCATGCGTCATGTTCGTGAACGGGCGCTGTCAGTTGTGACTGGTCATCTCGCAGCTGCCATGGATTATTGTATTTTTGAATTGTTAATTTTATCTTTTTATTCTGGACGCTCTTACTCGCACGTCTTTCTACATCGTTCTCACATGTATGTTTAATCTCGACATGAATGATGTAACCGAGACTTTGTAACAACAATGATTTAAAAGAGTGTCCATGGAGTTTCTTGCCCATTCTTCTCCATAGAGATCTACGCTTTCGAATGGGCAACTACAGTACTTTCACAAGTTATTATGCCCTGTGACTGGGACTGTAGCTTAGTTTGTTTTTTGTGTTTTGACATTCAAAAGTGCCTGTAATGGTCTAATTGAAATAAATGCTTTGAGTTTGAGTTTGAGAGTTTGAGTTTGCTGGCAAAGCAAACGCGTCCGCTCCTTCGTGCGCCGAGTCGTCTTCTCGTAAAGTTGGAGGTAACCCCGCGTATGTCACAGGGGGTTCTATTAATAATACCAGTGTTTATAATTTAACAACTTATAACGATAACATCACTATGGATACTTACTATTCTGATAATAGTGTTCCTTATAGTAAATGTTTACATGATCAAGTTAACTTGTAATTGTAACTCACAGAGTTATTTTAATGATCATTTTGGTTCACAAACGATGTCTTGTGTTAATAACGATGTTAATGTTATGTCTGTGCCTTTAAATTATAGTTTAGAAAGTTATCTCTATCTACGATTCCAAATAGTGATTTTGGAAATTGTTATTGTTCTGTAAATAAGGAAAATGTTTGTTTATGTATTAAAACTGAAATGTGTGTTTGTACTAAAACTACGATGTGTGTTTGCGCCACTTGCGACCAGGGGGAGTTCGCGTCGCCGTTAAAGTCTTATGATGATAATAGTAATTTACGGTCGGTAGTGTTCAAGGGTTGTCAATCAACATATTTCCGAAATTGCAAGTGGTGGTCAACATTTTTTCGAAAATGTTAGCGATTGTCAACAATTGTGCGGAATTACCAGTAGTTCGCAATATTTTTCTGGTAATCGTAACGATGTTCAATCTTTTTGTCGGCCCGTGCTAAAGATTAGTATTTTAGGTGAAAACGGTACCGCGATGGTAGATTCGGCAGCTAAATGCTGTGTAGCTGGCCATACGCTATACGCTCTCCTAAAGGCCAAAGATCATCCTATGTCCTTGCGAATGGAAAATGTAAAACTAGCAGATGGTAAAAGTAGGTTATTGAATGTACTTACTACCGAGGTAAATGTAACTTTTGAAGGTAGAACCAGGCTCGTCAGTTTTTAAATTTTTCCGGACGCGGACATTAACGAAAGTCTTTTATTGATTTTGGAACGTGTCTGTCCGCGAATGTGACAGAGACAAAACGGCCTTTTCAACACCTTTCGGTACGTACCGCTTCAAAAGGATGCCGTTTGGTATCAAGAACGCTCCGTCCACCTTTCAACGTCTCATTGATAAGCTGTGCACAGGCGCCTCACTTAAGAATGTGACACTGTTAGCTTATCAGGACGATTTACTCTTAATATCAGAGGGTTTCGATCAGCACGTGAATGATTTACGTGAAGTTTTTGAGAGGTTGCGCATGTTCAACCTACGTACCAATCGTGAAAAGTGTGTTTTCGCACGCCAAGAGGTGAAATATTTGGGTCATGTCATAACTCAGGACGGGGTTTCGCCTGATCATGACAAAGTTCGCGCAGTGGCGGACATGAAGGCACCAAGTACTCTACGACATCTCAAAACGTTTCTTCAGACCTGTTCGTGGATCAGAAAGTTCATTTAGAACTTTTCAGAAGTTGCTGAACCTTTAACACGTCTTTTGAAAAAGAATCAGACTTGGGTATGGGGTTCTGAGCAAAATCAGGCGTTTCAGGAGCTAAAAAAACGGTTAACGTCTGCGCCCATACTTGTCCAAGCTGATTACTCCAAACCATTTGTCTTGCGTACAGATGCTAGTAGTTACGCTCTCGGTGCAGTACTGCAGCAAGGTGAGGGAATGGACGAAAGGCCTATTGAGTATGCAAGCCGCCTTTTAAACCCAGCCGAGCGTAATTACAGCACTACCGAGAGGGAAGCTCTTGCAGTAGTGTGGTCAGTTGATCGGTTTAGAGGTTACATTGAGGGTCAACAAGTTATTATAGGTAGTGACCATCAACCTCTGAAATGGTTGTTGACTTTGAAGTCGCCGTCTGGTAGACTAGTTCGGTGCGCACTAAAGTTACAGGAGTTCAATATTCAGTTTGAATACACTCCAGGCAGAGCCAATGTGGTCGCCGACACGTTAAGTCGTCCTACCTGCGAAGAAGACAGTAAAGGTTAGTGTGGTATTTGTTCAGTCATTGTTGACTTACCCACTAAAAGTCCCGCAGATCAGCGACCTGCTCAATTAGATGACCCGGAACTAAAAAAGATCATCACTGGTCTTGAAAGTAATGACGCAATAGAAGAAAAACGCTGGTCCGAACGAGGATACTTTATACAGCAAGGAGTTCTTTATAGGTACAACCCTGACGTCGATGTTGAGGGACCACAGCTTGTACTTCCTGTGAGTTTACGACTCGACATTTTGAAGGAATGCCATGACACTCATATTGCTGGTCATCAAGGTTGTAGGGGACGCGACTAAGTGGTACCTGGTGGTATTCGCTACGCTACTAAGTTAATTAAACACTCAATCAACTTAAAAGGGTTTATTGCTGAGAAAATGATGGAAATGAATGCACCCGGTAGCTGTCCGTTATGCACTGAGCTCGCGGCGCACTTAGTGCGGCCGTGTTGTGTCGCTAGGTCAGCAAAACGTGGTCGATTGCAATTATTGCATCGAACATGCTCCCGAGGGGAAGAGATGAGATCATGAGATAAGCTTATAAAAAAATAAAGAGTTTCGTGAGTGTGAGCTTAAAACGCTAAGGAGTTAAGATAATAATAGATGAGGAATGATTGACAAGGTGATAGAACAATCATAAAATGATCTTATAGCTAGACATATGTAGATGCTTAAACGGTTGAGTCATTAATCGAGAACACTGATTGCCTTTTAGCTAGGGGAGAGGTTGACATGTCTCTCCTCTTTGAACGCAAACTAGACCACCGTTTAGAAAAATAAGGTACGCGCGCACTATCACTGACACTTGGACCCTGCTCGGATAGGGATTGATTTCGCGCACTTACACTGGAGCCTTGTTCTTGCTCAGATTCATTAATACACACACTCACACTCGCTGGTACGCTCTTGCTCCGCCCTTGGGTGGGCGGACCACCGGTTCGCTGACACCTCCTTCTCAGGAACCACAGGACCGCTGCGACAGCTGCTGCTAGTAGGTCATACGACAACGCGTACTGATGTATGCCATGTATCGTTAAAACCTCTGTCTGCGGGGCTGATTTTTTCATCAATTCAATTTGTTCACCGAGTTGCTTTAAAGAATCGTGTATCGGTGTGGTATCCTCTTTGACTTTATAGTCTTGGAAATTTTGGATAGGTAGCGTAAGATTACTGATTACACGATTTATGGGAGTTAATTTTGTCTCGAGTATATTTGGCTTAAGATGAAGCGTGTTCTCTAATTGCTGATGAGAATAAAGTGTTGTCCCTTCACAATGCATTGCTTAGTTAGCTGAATAAGTCCAGCCTTGCTGACTTCGCTCGTTTGTAGGTCGTCGTCGCATATGACTCTCAAAGAGTATGAGTCACAACAGAACTACAAATGGGTAGAAAAGTCGTGTAATGGAACCCATTTGTTTTCACAGCTAGATTTTATCATCTTGCAAGTGGATAGCTTCTCCTTTTCGCAGAATTGTTCATCAAGACCTAAACTCTGGACAGGCCCTCGAAGACGACAAAGGTAGGTTTCCGCTTGGTATTCACAACTGTGAAGATCGCTGACGCTGGCTGTTACGTATGAATCTCTTCTCAAGTTGATCGCGACGTATTCTGACGCTGGCTTGATGCTGATCATACTTTTGTTAATTTGAACCGGCACTGGTATCAAATTGTATAGCTGGAACGTATCTCTGCTAATTAACGGTAAGGTAATTTCAACTATGAAATATTCGTCCGTCATCCTTGCTTTAACTTTTAATAATTTGTAGATCTCATACGGATTGAACTGAATGTTATCTATGGGTAATGCTAGCTCTTTAGATATTTGACTAGACACAATCTGTAACTCCCCACGGAGTTGTTGTGGAGTCAAGAGATGCAGATTGATCTGACCATGATAGTCAGTCACAGTGTCAAGAAAAGTATCCTGAATCCGCTTTAAATTTTGAATCATATTTATGGTCGCTAATGCTGCTAAAGAGAAATCTTGCTGAATAGACATTACGTCGATCTCCTTCTGCAATGTATTGGTAACGCTGTCTAAATAATTCAAATGTTTATTAATTATCTTATGCTGCTTCTCGGTTGTCTCTTCTGTTCTCTTTAAGATATTATACTCCGCTTCCATGACCGATGTCTGATTCCTGTACAGCTGACTAAGGTGGTTTATATTCCTTTGCACAAGTTCAATGTCACGCTTGCATTTTTCTGCGAATTCCTGATCCAGTACTCCAAACAATGAATTAGCTATGGAGCCGACAGCGTTGATAAGCCCGCGTCGAGTTCGTGAACGCGCTCCAAAGTGCTGATTGAGCAACAGCTGATTATAACATTGTAGTTCATCGTACTCGTGTTGTATTTGTAGGATGATAATTTTACAATGGCTCTGCTCTTGAATTTTCTCACATGCTTTCTTGAGATATTGGGAAAACTGTGTGACCGCTTTGTCTCCTTGCCAGTAAGGAGACATATTGTAATAGGTTACAATTTTCCACTGATCACGAATAAGATGCATTTGTCCCAAAGGGTCAAAGTATAATGTTTGATTGCTATCGAATGCTGTTAGTTTGTAATTTGCTTCAGTATAAGGCTTATAAAAAATAGCAATGATAATGCTATACTACAGATTTTAGGACAGCTGTTGGACTGCCTGCTCGCTTTCTCTTCCGTTTTAGCTTCATTACTTTGCTGATTCTGCTTTTTTGCTTCGCTTTCATTTGTCTTTTGCTTGTTCGCTTCCTTTTCCGCTATTGGTAGGATAGAAAGCTTGATAATGGGCCGCTTTATTAAACCATTTTTTGTTCTTAAAGTCACCACCCGGACAGCTCCATCTTTTCCTGGATGGACCTCTACCACCCGACCAACAGGCCATCTTCCCGGGGGTAAATTATCGTCATGAATGGTAACCATATCTCCTATTTATATATTCTTCTGTGCTTTTAACCACTTGCTGCGTATCGATAACTGGCTAAGATACTCCGCTTTCCACCGCTTCCATATATCTCGGAACGTCTTATTTACTAAGTACCATCTTGTCTTCGCATCTTGTGCCGTGTCTACGACGGTAAGACCGGCACGAGTAGTTAAGAAATGCGCTGGCGTGAGAAAATCGATGTCATCGATATCCTCCGATATTGGGCACAGCGGTCTTGAGTTAAGGCTCGCTTCAATTTGAGACAAGATTGTGCTGTATTCTTCGAATGTAAAAGCTTTTTCTCCTATTACTCTTTTTAGATGTTGTTTCAGACTCCGAATAGATCGCTCCCAGATCCCTCCAGCACTCGGCCAAGAAGGGCAGTTCCAAGGCCATTCTATTCTCATATCCGCGCTATTTCTCTGTAGAATGTGTCACTAAAAATTCGCTCAAACTGTAGTTGTTCCTCCTGAAGGATCTTGTTGGCACCTACGAAGTTCGTACCATTGTCCGAATAGATGTGGTTTGGAGTCCCTCGTCGTGCTGCCATGCGACGTAACGCTGCTATGAATGACGAACTGCTAAGGTCGGCGACTAGCTCTATATGACCCGCTTTTGTAACCATGCAAATAAACAAGGCAATATATCCCTTTGTTGTTTTTATGCCTTTCCCTTTATTTGCTTTTACTCGAATGAACCCCGTATAGTCTATTCCAGTATGATAAAATGGGGGCGCTGGATTAGATCGACATTCGGGCAGGTCTCCCATTATTTGATGTAGCTTTCTGGGTTCTTGTTTTTTGCAGGTCACGCATTTACGAAGCTGTTTTTTGGTAGCTCTATTTCCTTGAATTACCCAATATTGCTCAATAAAGACAAGGTGAGTCGAACTCCGCCATGGAAGGAGTGCGCCATGGTAGTTCCGTTAATCTCCCACTATATGGGATTATTATTGGATGTTTCATATCAGAGCTAATGTTGGCATTTTTAAGGCGTCCTCCGACTCTTAATATACCGCTTTCATCTAAAAACGGCTGCAGATTTAATAATTTGCTATTGGAATCAAGTTTCTTATGCGTTAAACTCTCGATATCCGATGTAAATTCACTGCGCTGTATGCTTTTAATTATAATTAATTTTGCTTTCCTCAGCTCTTGTAATGTGAGATATGACGGCCTTGGTTTACTTGTCCGTGCAAGTGCACGTATTAACCATGCTACAATGCGATTTATTTTTACGAATGAACTGTGGCGATTTGGTAAATCTTCAATTACGCTATCTTCAGGATAGCTATTTTGGACGGTTATAACTAGCTTCCGGGCCACTTCTTCCGTAGCATACTCTGCTTGCTCTCGCTTTGGCTTAAAGTCGGGTTTCGATAGCCAAGCTGGGCCTCGCCACCACAACTTATGCTCCATTAATTGTGTAATGGATTGTCCTCTGCTCGCTGAATCGGCTGAATTTTCCTTAGTTGAAACGTAATGCCAAGCTTCTGGTGATGTCACGCTAATAATTTTCTTCACCCTATTCGCTACAAAAGGCTTCCATCGTTCCGGATAGCGTTGTATCCAGCTAAGGACGACTTTAGAGTCGCTCCAAGCACAGATTTCGTAATCCATGCTATTTATGCTAGTGACTACTTTTGTTAGTAGTCTGGTTAATAGCTCCGCTGCACATAATCCTAATCTAGGAAACGATACGGTTTTGCTGTTTGGTACTAATCTTGTTTTAGCTGCGACTAGCACTACCGATACTTCATTTTCTGATACAATTCTGGCATATACGACACCTGCGTACGCTTTGAGAGATGCATCATAAAACCCGTGTAATTGGACAAGGTCATCTCGTTTGCTTTGCAACCATCGTGGAATTTTGAATCTGCTAATACATCCCATATCTTCGGTTAATTTGATCCACTCATCGTTGATCTCAGCTGAAACTTCATCGCTCCATTGAATTTCATCTAGCCATACCTTTTGAAACAACAATTTGAATTTTGTTGTTAGCGGTGCCAGCCAACCTAAAGGATCAAATAACCTGGATATTTCCGATAGAAGCAATCTTTTTGTAAGCTTTGTAGTATCCGCTGTTGAAGTATATTGGAAAGTGAATTCATCTGTTTCTGGATCCCATCTCAAGCCGAGAGTTTTAGCTGTGTTTTCAGTTTTGAAAATGAATGATCGTGCTTGATCATTTTGCTGCGATGAAGTTATGTCTTCCAATAGCTCCTTTTCATTTGCTGACCACTTTCTCAGCAAAAATCCGCCGCTGCTTAGACACGAATTTAGTTCTGCTATGCTGCTTTTTCCTTCGTCGATAGTATGAGCCCCCGATACTAGATCATCCATACAGAAATTTTCCAGTATTATTCTTGCTGCTGTAGGAAAGTTATGCTTCTCGTCCGCTGCTAATTTTCGAAGGGTCATCATCGCTAAAAAGGGAGCTGAATTCGTGCCATATGTAACCGTTGTTAACTGGTATGCCTTAATTGGTTGTCCAGTTTGAGCTCTCCAAAAGATTTTCTGAAGTTTTTGATCCGATTCGCTTACTAATATCTGCCGATACATTTTTTCGATATCGGCAGTGTATACGTATCTATATTGTCTCCACTTAAGTAAAAGTGCCTGCAGATCTTGCTGCAAATTTGGTCCTTGATGCATGACATCATTGAGACTAAGTCCCGAAGAAGTTTTTGCGGACGCATTAAATACGACACGTAACTTCGTAGTGGAGGATTCCACTCGGTGAACCCCATGGTGTGGTAAGACACACTCTACTCCATCGCTGCTAAGGGTCGCTAATTTCATATGCCCCAACTCTTCATATTCACCTAAAAATTGCTTATATTGCTGAGCTAAAGATTCTTGCTTGCTAAACTTTTTCTCTAGGTTCCTAAATTGCGCTAGTGCTATTTCCTTTGACGAACCTAATTTTTCGCTCGCTTGCTGCTTCATGGGCAACTTAACTTCATAACGACCGCTTTCAAGACGCTTAATTGTTGATAGATAATACTCGACGCATTGCTGATCATCCGCTGACATTTCATTTTGCTCGTGAATATCTTCAATTTGCCAAAATTTATGAATATCCGCTGTATTATTCATGATGACGTTACAATGGAATTGTGGTTTTACGGTTCCACATAGTACCCATCCTAGCTGGGTTTGCTGAGCTAAGGGAGAAGACGAATCAGGACCTCTTATCATACCATCTAGCATGATAAGAGCATAGGCGTCTGCCCCGAGTATCAAGTCAACGGGACGACTTGAATTGAACTCTGGATCCGCTAAATTAATATGTTCCAAATACGACCACGAAGGCTTTTTGAAGGATCGATTTGGTAAGTTTTTGATTAGGCTTTTCATAATCAAAACATCCGTATGGAATTTAAAGCTGGTATACATAGAAGTGCATGTAATGCTTAGATTGCCCGTACAGTTAGATTCCTTTTGTCCTACTCCGGAAACTGCTCCATCAAATTGCTGTCGTTTTAAACCTGACTGCTGAGCTGCCTTCTCTGTAATCAACGATACCTGTGAGCCCTGATCGATGAGAGCTCTCAGGACAAGCTGAGTGGTATCTGCTGCTGTCACCCTTATTAACGCTGTAGTAAGAAGAATCTCAGTGAGATTTTGCTGAGATGCGTGAACACCATTGCCGCTGCTTTGCTTTGAATTCACTCCTTGCTTGAGATCTTCATTGGTATTATTTTGTTTGTCGTCAGCAAAACAGTCCTGCAATAAAGTATGATGCCTGCCTGAACACGTGAAGCACCGTTTCTTGGAATGGCATTTATTGCCATTGTGATTAAAAATGCAATTAATACAACATTTCAGTTGTTTGAGGGTTTTAAGTTTCATTTCCTTCGGCATTTGAATAAACTTTTCGCAATTGTGTAATTTATGCTCAGCAAAACAATTTGGACATTTGATTTAGAAAGAAAGAAAGAAAAAGTATTTATTCGTGTCGCACTGGACAAAACAAAGTGGTATTTTGACAATAAAACGAAGATCAAAAAAAAAAGAAAACTTAAAAACAGATTAAAATAAAACTAACTAAACTGGTCCTGTACGAGGCCAAAAGGCACCTATCTCAGCATGGTGCTGCACGTGCATTGCTTTTGAGTTCTTGGAATTGTTATCGTTCGATTTATAATTACTGTTAAATTTTCGATTGTTGGGAAATGATTTTGACGATCCCGCTTGGTGCCGAGATTGCTGCGATATTTGCATGGTGTCTTGTCGTCGACGAGATGTTTTTAGACTAGTGAATTTATTTTCTAAAAATTCTAAAAACTCTTGCAGAACTGGTAGCTCTCTAGGTTTCTTTAACGACTCTATGTACTCGGAATAGGATTCACTATCCAGCTTTTGCGACAAGATATGTGCAATTAGAGGGTCCCACGTGCTAATATTTGCACCTAGGTTTTTGATGGCGTGCAGACTCTCTAACGTGACGTCAGGCAATTTTTTAAAGGCCGAAAATGATTGCTGCTGGATATTGGGAAGATTCAGGAACACATTGGCGTGCGCTGTAAAGATAATCCTCTTGTTATCAAATCGATGATTTAGAATCTCCCAACAAACTTTATAGTCGTCAGTACTGATTGGCAGGTGCTGAATCAAACGCTCCGCTTCACCTTTTAACTTGCCTTTCAAGTATTGCATTTTCTGAGCGTTAGATAATGCCTTGTTTTTGTGAATTGCTTCGCTAAATAGATCCTTAAAAGGCATCCATTGCTGGTAATGGCCTGTAAATACAGGAATATCCATTTGTGGAGTGGATTTGCATGCATGCATTTCAAAAAGCCGGACACGCATAACACAGGTGCTGCGGACTACCCGGCGAAAATAATGGCTGAAAAAAGGTACATCAACTCTGTAGATTATGGAGGCGCCTAAGAGCGCCGTTAATTAGTTATTTTTCTGACCTTTTTCTTTTCCTTTATTTTATATTTTTATATTCAACTACCATTATGATAAATAGTTTAATCAATGATTTAGATAATTTCTCTGTATCCGAATCCAAAGTTTGTGAAGCGGAAAACTGCAAACAATATCTATCCGGCTACAAAACTCCACTAAACATATTAACACAAAATATTCGCAGTGTTTTTAAGAATTTTGATAGCTTTAGTACATTTCAGCAACGGCTAAACATAAATTGTGACGTTATTGTTTTAACCGAATGCTGGCTCGCAAAACAATATAACATACCACTAATCCCGGGATATAATATGTATAGAAGTACCATAAATTACAACCAAAATGATGGGGTGATAGTTTATGCAAGAAATCATTTGAATGTTTCTGTTGAGGAACCTGATATGAACGACTGTAACAGTTTGTTAGTTAAAATTGGATCAGAATTTGCGATACTAGCATTATATCGTCCTCCGTCTTTTAGAAATACTAGCTTTTTTACTGACTCTCTGAACGAGACCTTGCAAAACCTGTCATCCATTAAAAACACGATTGTAATTGGGGATATTAATATCAATATTCTTCCAGGAAGTGCTGATGCGTCTGCTCAGGACTACCTAAACCTATGCGCCTTTCATGGCCTGCTCCCAGCACACAGCTTTCCTACACATCACAGTGGCTCCTGTTTGGATCATATTATGCTTAAATCAAATTTACCTTCACTTGCACTTGTTGTTAACTCAACAATAACCGATCACAATGCTGCCCTACTAACCCTAAATTGTAAATCACCTAAACAAGACACTCGCATAATTTCAAAACTGAATATAAATAAACTTGAAGAAGATTTACGCGTCATCGATTTTGATCCAGTCTATAATTCCGCTGACCCACAGTTCTGCATGTTGTATGTAATTGAAAACTTACGAAATGCAATTCAGAAAAACACGGTCGTTTCTCAGTTGAGCAAAAGAAATTACAACATAAAACCATGGATCACATCAGGTCTTATTCGCTGTATGAAACATAGGGATAAATTGCATATGAAAGCTAAATCTAATCCAGGCAATGAAGTATTGCAACTTTCATACAAAAGATATCGAAATTACTGCAATGATCTCCTTAAAAAAATTAAAAACAACTATGACAAAGTGTTACAGACCGCATTCGAAACTCCATACTTCGCTCCAAAACCCAAATAGCTGATGCTGGCCTTACAGCTGCTAAGTTGAAATGGAACTGGGCTGGTCACATTTGCCGCATGTCGGAGGAGCAATGGGCAAAAATAACCACTCAATGGACACCAAACAGCAGGAAACGACAACGCGGCAGGCCCAGAAGAAGATGGCGGGATGAGTTGGACTCCTTCTCAAAGGATTGGCCTACAATCGCACTAAATCGTGAAAAGTGGAAGAAGGGAAGGGAGGCCTTTGCCCTGCAGTGGGACAACACAGGCTTATAATAATAATAATAATAACCGCTGTATCTCTACGTTGACGTCGTGGTGGGGCTTGCGTGCTCTTATGAGCCCTAGGTCTATACAGGTAGGGTTTACTTTGCCAATATAGGTCTAGGGTGAGGGGCCAGACTAAAAGAGATACAATCCAAGCCAAGGTCGCACACGCCGAGGGCTGCATGGCTAGGGGAGAGGCTAGTCGCTAGTGTGCAAACTCTGGATAATAGGGGACCTCCAGTTTTATTCACCCTTGCCGCAGTGAACGCAGGGCTCTGCTGTGGTCGACTTTTTAAGTCCCTAGCTACTCGTGGGATTAACATGAATACTAGATCCAAAACAAAAAAACAACTTCAGGCAAACATGCCTCAGATAGATGACGAAACTTCACAACCATCTTTGTCATCTCCCTCATCTCTTTTCCCATCAATTCCTTCATCATCACAATCTTTTCGCGTCACTCAGACGCCTTCATCCTCATCAAGAAGTATACAGTCAGCGGATGTTGTACAGGAGACAAATTTTGTCGACGATACTGTACCCTCCGCTAAAGCTGCAACAAGTCGTAGGAAATGGAGCATTGAAATGAACAAATTTATCCTACGCACTTATCTTCATCTCACTAGTATGGAAACAGACAAAAATGCATACCTACCATCACTTCACACTAAGTTTTTAGAAAAATACCCGGCTATGCAAGTCAGTCGACAAAGAATAGGTGACCAGCGTAGAGCCATAGTACAAAAGAAATTATTACCACAACACACAATAGACCAGATTTATGAAGAAGTCAGAGCTGACCTACAAATGATACACACTGAAATACAGCAACACTCTACACAACCTTGTGCACAATCCGGCCAACGCATGAGATGGACGAACGAATACAATGAAACAATAATTAGAATATACTTCACCGTCACACAATTAGAAACAAATAAAACAGCATATAGAAAAAAGTTACATGAGGAATTCATTAACAAATATCCAGAATTAGCGCATATAACAGAGCAAAGGTTGTCTGATCAAGTAAGAGCAATCACAAATAACAAATATATACATGATAACAGATTAAAAGAAATTAAAAACCAGGTAGCTTCAGAATTAAGGAACAGTAACACTAACACACAAAAGATTGAAGACGTAAATCGTGATCACAGGAACACACAAACCCAACACGACTCAGAACAACCTGCTACAAATACAAATTTCTCTGATACACCTATTAATACTCTTACGGCAAATATAATCTTAAACAATAACACAGACACTGACATCGTTTCTCAGACAGTCGTAAATATAGATGATGAAAATTTCTTGCATAATATAGATGTTGGTCAATTCGGACCTACTCAAACTAATTTTGATAGTGCCCCAGAAACCAACCCAGAAATTGAATCCACATTTCATCAAGCTCAGATAAATTTTAATTACACAAATCCCACTAATAGACCATACATCCCCAGGCAAAAGACTTCTCGAAAGTTTTCTGCCATTGTTTCTTACATAAATACTGTACTTCTTCCTAAGCATGTAAATGCCGACACCGAATTTACCAAATTGCAGACCGTTATTTATTGCGCAGCATGGACGGCCGCTAAATGTAACGGGGCCAAAATATTAGACCATGCTCTAAATGAGCGCCGCCCATATACACAAAGAAAACCAAAATGGCAAATCAGATTAGAAAAGAAGATCGAAAATCTAAGAGCAAACATAGGTAGGCTGACACATTTCATGAATGGTTGTAGAAGTCAAAAATTAATAGCTGCAGTAGAAGAAATAAAGAAAAAGTACCAGGTACACGCACAACATGAAAACTTAAATACACAAATAACACACTTTCTGGACACTTTAAAACAAAAATTAAGTGCAGCATCGAGTAGACTTAAAAGATATATAACATGCACGAATCGCAAAGTCCAAAACACAAAATTTATCAACAACGAAAAAATATTTTATAGGAACCTTACATCTAATAACAAAGACACCACTAACCAAAACTTAGAGACACCTACACCCGAAACACTACGGGAATTTTGGGCTAACATCTGGGAAAACCCAGTACACCATAATAACCACGCAGACTGGGTTAACGAAGCTACACCAGAAATTCCAGAAATGGAATTTGAGTTTATACCAATAGATACATTTATACGTGTCATCAAACGCACACACAATTGGAAATCGCCTGGCACTGACAACATCCACAACTACTGGTATAAAAAATTCTCGAGCATACATCCTTTCTTACACAATCATTTAAACACATTCATTCAATCACCACATTTACTCCCTCAATACATAACACACGGAGTAACATATATGATACCTAAAGACACGAACGATACCATGAACCCAGCGAAATACCGACCAATCACTTGTCTACAAACCTTGTATAAAATCCTAACAGCCTGTGTAAGCGAAATAGTATATGAACATTTAACTAAAAATAACATTCTAGCAGAACAGCAAAAGGGTTGTCGCAAGAATAGTCAAGGGTGTAAGGAGCAACTTACCATTGACGCCGTTACTATGAACAGCGCTATGAAAAGTAAAAAGGATATTCACACAATGTTCATAGATTATCAAAAAGCTTTTGATTCAGTCCCGCATAGCTGGCTGCTACACGTATTAAATCTTTATAAAATTCACCCTACTCTTAAACAATTTTTAGAAACTTCCATGAAGAACTGGCAAACTGTTCTTAAAATCAATTCCTCCTCGTTAACTGTAACTACTGATCCTATCCGTATAAGACGTGGGATTTTTCAAGGAGATGCTCTAAGTCCTCTGTGGTTCTGCATGGCACTCAATCCACTCTCACACTTGTTAGACAAAACAGGCGCCGGATTCACGCTGGAAAGCAATGACACACAATATACGCTAACACACCTTATGTATATGGATGACATAAAATTATATGCAGCTGACAAAGAAGCGCTTTATCAACTAGCTGATGCCACACAAAATTTTTCTAATGACATTTTTATGTCATTCGGAGTAGATAAATGTAAAATTTTGTCCATTGTAAAAGGAAAAATCCAAAATAATAGTTTTACACTTCTATCAGGAGAATTGATCGAGCCAATGGATGAACAGAGTACATACAAATACCTAGGATTCAAACAGTCTAGACAAATACAACAAAAGATGGCAAAACAGGAACTGCTCAAAAAATTCTCACACCGCCTCAACCTTATCTTAAAAACCGACCTTAATTCAAGAAATACAATTAAAGCCATCAACACCTTTGCAATACCTATTCTAACATACTCTTTCGGAATTATACAATGGTCAAAGACTGATATTAAAAAACTACAGCGCACTATCCATACTCTCCTAACTAAACATAGAAAACACCATCCAAAATCATGCATACAACGACTTACACTACCACGCCAAGAAGGAGGGAGAGGATTAATAGACATACACAATTTACATAACAAACAGATACTTTCACTCAGAGCATACTTCCATAATAAATCAGAAAACTCATCTCTACATAAGCAAATAACGGAGACTGATAAGAAACTAACACCACTAAATCTACAAAACCGAAACACACAAATAAATGAACACATCGCAAGTACACAACAAAAACTTGCAGAATGGTCTGAAAAAGCCCTACACGGAAGACATCGAGCCTACCTGAGCCAGCCACACGTCGATAAAATAAAGTCGAACGAATGGCTCAAACGAGGCGAATTGTTCCCCGAAACCGAGGGTTTTATGCTGGCCATACAAGATCAAATAATAGCCACACGTAATTACCGAAAATATATCATAAAAGATCCGAATCAGCCGACTGACGTGTGCAGACATTGCAACAATGCCTCCGAAACTATACAACATATAACAGGAGCATGTAAATCACTTGCACAAACCGATTATAAACACCGTCATGATCAAGTTGCTGCAATCATTCATCAACAGTTAGCATTTAAATATAAATTAATTTCCGAAATGATACCGTATTATAAATATAAACCAGAAATAGCATTAGAAAATAATGATCAGAAAATCTACTGGGACCGAACTATAATAACCGATAAAACAATTCATTACAACAGACCCGACATTACCGTTCACGACAAAATCAATAAAACAGTTTATCTGATAGATATAGCAATACCTAACTCACATAATATTCAAACCACAATATCCGAAAAGCTCAGTAAGTATCAAGATCTTGCCATTGAAATTAAAACCCAATGGAATGCACAAACTGTCCATATAGTCCCCATTGTTCTCTCATCTACTGGTATTATACCAAAGTCCCTCACACAAAGCCTCAACACTCTACAGATGCCTACTCATACACTTTACATGCTACAAAAAGCGACCATTCTTAACACATGTCGAATTACCCGAAAGTTTCTGACTTCTTCTACATTATCATCCACTTTCTCTATCTAAATTTCACCTTACATCCTTGGTTCTGACCCGCGTGTAAGGTTTCTTAGACTCTCTTAAATGAGAAGAAACATAAAGAACAAATAATAATAATAATAATGACAAAGTGGCATTGGAAAAGGCTGGAACAAATAGTAAAAAGATCTGGAAATTTATTAAAGACTCAACGTATACCGCCAAACAATATGAGTCATCTTCAGGTTTATTACAAGCACACTTGACACCGCTGGAATCCGCTAACATAGCAAATAATTTCTTTATTAATGTTGGAAAGTGTCTGGCAGAAAAAAATGTGGGTCAATCCCAAAACCTAACGAGCACTCCTTTAACATGCAACACTGTTTTAACATCCTTCGCGCTGCTAGATACTGACGAGACTGAGGTAGAAAGTATAATCATGACCTTGAAAGAAGACTGTGCAGTTGGCTGGGATAACATATCGAATAAAATTATTAAAAAATTCAAGGACATTTTGGTACCACCACTGACTTATATTTTCCGCATTTGTTTATCTTCGGGTCATTTTCCAGAGTGTCTTAAAAAAGCTGTAATTATCCCTATCTACAAATCAGGCAGCAAAGATCAAGTGACAAATTATAGACCTATTTCTTTACTGCCTGCTTTGTCAAAAATATTGGAAAAAATTATAAACAAAAGGTTGTTGAAATATTTGGAAGATAAATCAATTCTGTCAAAACGGCAGTTTGGATTTAGGCCTAAACTTTCAACTGCCGATGCGGTTCATCATCTGACTGACTATCTAGCGCAAGAACTTGACAAAGGTAACCACACAGTAGGAATTTTCCTGGACCTCGCCAAAGCTTTTGACACAATTTCCATTCCAATTCTGTTGCGCAAGCTTGAGATCATAGGTGTAAGAGGCACCCAGCTTAAAATATTCAAAAGTTATTTAGAAGATCGTTCCCAGTGCGTAAAGATTGGCAATGTTCTCAGCGATTTTCAAAAAAACTCATTTTTTGGTGTTCCCCAAGGCAGTATTTTAGGGCCCACTCTGTTTTTGATCTACATAAATGACCTCTGCAATCTAAAGCTAGAGCATGGTACTATCATAACTTACGCTGACGATACAGCTCTACTTTTTTCGGCTGACTCAGAAAATGAAGTCTACAAATTTGCGCAACACGGATTCAATATTGTAAATAAATGGCTTCAAAATAACTCACTAACCCTAAATACAGAGAAGACAAATTACATTAAGTTTTCGATGCGCAAGCAAATATCGAATATCCCCTCAGCGTTGCATGCTCATTGTTGCCAAGTCCCTGCAGACAGCCAGTGTAAGTGTCCTAATATACAAAAGACTGATAAAATAAAATACCTGGGTATTATTATAGATAAAACCCTTACTTTCAAACACCATATGGAAGCTGTAAATAATAGAATTCGTAAGCTGATATTCGTATTCAAAAAGCTTCGATTTACTACAGATCCAAAAATAATTAGACAGGTATACTTTGCTCTTTGTCAGTCAATTTTGACTTACTGTATTACGTCATGGGGTGGGGCGAGTAAAACTTTGTTATTGCCCATTGAAAGAGCTCAAAGAGCTATTCTCAAGGTGGCTACTTGCCGCCCTTTCCTTTTCCCCACTAACCTCCTATATAAATCTTGTGAAGTGCTAACAGTTCGACAATTATTTATAATGAGCACTGTACTAAAACAACACGCAGCACTTCCTTATAGCACTGAATTAACTCAAAGGAGACGGAAAGATATAGTTTGCCCTCAAAAAAGTACAAAACATGCTTTCACAGCCAAATTTTATGTCTACCTCGGACCGCTACTTTATAACAGGCTAAATAAAAAAGGAACCATCTACTCCTTAAATCACAGTAACTGCAAGAAAACCCTTAAGGAAGCTCTTCAATCTTTGTCCTATGAAGATACAGAGAAATTATTACTTGTGCTAAAGTAAATATTGTTCATATTATTGTTATTTTTAAATTATTATAAGCTAAGTTAATATACTATATTTTATACACCTTTATACCAATAAGATTAACATGCTAATTATGTGATTATTTAATCAATTAATAATACCTATAATCGCCTGAAACACAGGACTACCTAGTTCAGGCAAAAATCATGGGTGCACTTGACATAGATTTAAGAAAAACTGTATTTAATGTTATACCTTTATATTTTTTGAATAAAATTTTATTATATTATTATTATTATTTCTCTCGATAAGATGTTGACCACATCTTGGAGTTAATAGCTTTCTTCAAGCTATTAAACGTACGCTCGTTTTTGCTAAAGTTATACTCTTAGTCGTCTGCTAGTTCTTCCCCCGATTCACCGATGATCTCCCAATGTAGGTTATCAATAGTAGTCCATCGATTGTGTAGGGTTCGAAGGGCGTCTTCGAACTCCCACTTGTCAACAATAGCTTCAACATTAATATTGTCGACTGCTCTAAGAAACGCTTTAAAATTGACCGACTGCTTATGGTGCATATCGTCAAGCTTGCTGTTGGACCCTCTTGACTTGAATGTCGGAGTTGCTGCTGTTGCTGGCTGTTCCGGCTGACTCACTGAAGTGCCGGGCGCCTCTAGCTGTGCTGTTTGAGGAAGATACGGTGATTTCTGAGCTTGCTGCATCAACTGTTCTTTATGTTGATTAATAAGCTCCTTTGCTGTTAAATAGAGTTTCTTAGTACTCTCAAATTCAGACTTGGTAAAATATTTATGATTTGTCGGTTCATAAGGAAGAATCTTTTCATGATTCACTTGGAAGTCCTCCCAGTACTTCTCAAGCAACTCGAGTTTACCCTTAAAGTAATCTAAAGTTTTACGCTCTACGCTATCCTTTTTAAAATTGACGAGGAGTTTTCTAATTCTCTCCGCAATTTCAGATTGAATAAAATAAAGCTGGTGTAAGAAAAATTGAACGATCTTACTTGGAAGAATCCTTTGTCGCTGCTAACCTGACGAGGGTTATTTCCCACACGTTGTTGTTATCTGCTAGTGTCGCTAGTGTGAGCTCTGAACTCACTGCTGCTGGAAGGGCACTCCCTGAGCACCACATCAGTTCAAGTTCACTTCACGAGTCTTCAGTCCCGAAAAACTAAAGTCCAACCGCGAAGTCCTTTTTAGAGGATCGAAGGACCATAATGTAGGGGACGCGACTAAGTGGTACCTGGTGGTATTCGCTACGCTACTAAGTTAAACACTCAATCAACTTAAAAGGGTTTATTGCTGAGAAAATGATGGAAATGAATGCACCCGGTAGCTGTCCGTTATGCACTGAGCTCGCGGCGCACTTAGTGCGGCCGTGTTGTGTCGCTAGGTCAGCAAAACGTGGTCGATTGCAATTATTGCATCGAACAAAGGTATTGATAGGACTTTATACAAGCTTTCACAGCGGTTTTTCTTCCCTGGAATGAGACGGTATGTCGCCGATTTTATCAAGTCTTGCGCGACGTGCCAGCGCTACAAGTCATCAAACTTGAAGCCTTCAGGCCTTTTACACACCCCAGTTTTACAACAAAGGGGAGAGGTCTTGGCGATCGACTTGTTTGGCCCGCTCCCTCCTGGAGAAAAGGGGGAGAAATACATTTTATCAATCGAAGACACAGCTACTCGTTGGGTCGAGCTTTTTGCTCTTGTTGATGCCACCTCAGAAGCTTGTGCTCGTACACTAATAGAGGAGTACTTCCTCAGGTATGGCCTGCCGCGTCGTATTGTTTCGGACAATGGAGTGCAATTTGTCTCATCTGTTATGCAACAGTGCATGTTTATTTTGGGGATTAAACAGGATTTGTTACCTTTATATCATCCGGAGGCAAACCCGGCCGAACGAAAGAACAGAGACCTTAAGGTACAGCTGGCACAATTGGTCGACACTGAACATTCTTCTTGGCCTAACTATTTACCATCGGTTCGTTTTTCAATGAACTCGGCTTTGTGTCAAACAACAGGTGTTTCACCGGCTTTTCTCACCTTCGCTAAAGATCTCCGTTCACTCGTGGACGTTCATTTTGACATAAGGGCCGTCTTGCAGACGGATAATTTTGTTCTTCAGATCACACCTTACTTAAAGAAGTTCTTAGACTCTATTAGGGATAAGGTTGAGAAAGAACAGGACAGACGTAAAGACTATACGGACAAGGGTCGTAAACCTGAAGAATTCGAAATCGGTGATCAGGTTTTGGTAAAGTCACACGTATTGAGTAATGCTGCTAAAGGATTATCGGCTAAGTATGTCCCAAAAAGGGATGATCCTTACACGATCGTTAAAAAAGCTAGTCCCACCAGTTACTTAGTTTGTGAACTTAATGCTCCTGACAACGTCTTAGGTAGATTCCACGCGTCCCAACTCACGCGATTTGTTAGTAGAAATGACGCGCCTCCTCTTCCGATTATGCCAAAACGTAACCGAGGCCGGCTTCGTCATATTCAGCCTGTTTCTGACGTTCCTGAGCGGGTTCCTGAGCGAGGACACTTTCATGAACCCGAGGGGGAGTGTATAGCTAATGTACCGAAACTCCCTACGCGCAAAGGCCGAGGTGTTCCGGCTGTACGATACTCGCCAGATAATTAAACAGCGTGTATCCGAACGCGCTCATAGACAGATTTTGTCTATGGTCGCTCCGACCAATGGGAACCAATAGGCAGTAGTTATAAGGGAGTTCAAACTCAAACTCAAACTCAAAGCATTTATTTCAATTAGACCATTACAGGCACTTTTGAATGTCAAAACACAAAAAACAAACTAAGCTACAGTCCCAGACACAGGGCATAATAACTTGTGAAAGTACTGTAGTTGCCCATTCGAAAGCGTAGATCTCTATGGAGAAGAATGGGCAAGAAACTCCATGGACACTCTTTTAAATCATTGTTGTTACAAAGTCTCGGTTACATCATTCATGTCGAGATTAAACATACATGTGAGAACGATGTAGAAAGACGTGCGAGTAAGAGCGTCCAGAATAAAAAGATAAAATTAACAATTCAAAAATACAATAATCCATGGCAGCTGCGAGATGACCAGTCACAACTGACAGCGCCCGTTCACGAACATGACGCATGGATCAGCCATCATTCAACTCAACCATTTTGGAGGGAACTAAACGACCCGACACACGCGCCACCATCAGCGAGACATTTGAGTGAGCATGACATTCTCTCAACCGCCAGGGCAAATTCGAGTCAGTAAAAGATGTAAATGGTAGCTTTATCGTACATAGAACTCACACATGTGCTATGCAATTATATAATACTAAGAGACTGAATCTATACAATGCAAAGATATGTTTACAATCTTCTGCAGCTTCCACAATAACTTCACAAAGTAATCAATTAGTTTGCCGCTATGGTTGTGGAGCAGGACCAGCATTGAGCCAAGCATTTTTATCATCAATGTAATCTCCCAACTTATAGTATGCTTGCCTACATAGTGTGCGTTTTATACAAGATTTAAACTTCGTCTCATTCAGTTGTAGAGTGCGGGGAGGTATTTTATTGTAACATTTTAAACAGTACCCCATGAAAGATGAGTCTACTTTAGCTAGCCTGAAACCTGGCTGAACTAGTTGGTCCCTGGTTCTAGTATTATAGTGGTGTCTGTCGCCTCTTTTACTAAATAAATGCAGATTTTTTCTAACGTACATTATGTTTTCATAGATGTATTGGCAAGGTACTGTCATAATGTTAATTTCCTTAAACAGTTCTCTTAGAGAATCGCGCCTACGTAGATTATATATGGCTCTGATGGCTCTTTTCTGCAGAATAAATATAGACTCGATGTCTGCAGCCCGTCCCCATAGTAAAATACCGTATGACATAATACTATGAAAATAACTAAAATAGACTAGCCTCGCGGTATCTACATCAGTAAATTGATGGATTTTTCTAACAGCATATGCTGCTGAACTCAGCCGTCCTGCAAGAGATGTTAAATGAGGACCCTATTGTAGCCTTGAGTCGAGCGTGATCCCTAAGAAAACAGTTTCATCGACGAATTTTAGTTTCTCTTGATCCAATACTATGTCACAATCACTACTTTTGACATTTGGTAGAGTAAATTTTATGAACTTGGTTTTTTTCCCATTTAATACTAAATTATTCGCGGTAAACCAATTATGGACCTGCAGTAGGGCGCTATTTACGTCGTCAAGATTTGAGGCACGTCTGTTGATCTTAAATATTAAAGAAGTATTGTCAGCAAACAACACCATTTGTGGTTGGTTTTTAAATAAATGGGGTAGATCATTAATATAGACTAAAAAGAGGAAAGGACCTAATATCGAGCCTTGTGGTACACCCATCCTTACTTTTAAACCCATTGAATTGACACCATTTATTTGTACTTGCTGATGTCTATCGTTTAAATACGACTTCACTAAACTGAGCGCAAGTTGTCCTAAACCGTAATGCTCAAGTTTAAGGAGTAGGGTTTCGTGGCTCACGCAATCAAACGCTTTCGAGAGATCATAGAAGATTCCTATGGCATCTTGTGCCTCCTCCCACGCAGTGAATATGTGTTTTAATAAGGTGACACCGGCGTCAGTCGTACAACGTCCTTTGGTGAAACCATATTGTTTCTCATGTAAGATCTTATTGTTGTTAAAGTGGTTAAGCATCTGATTAAGCATTACCTTCTCAAACACCTTGCTAAAAACTGGCAATACGGATACGGGTCTATAGTTATTGGTGTCTTTACTGTCCCCGGATTTGAAAAGTGGTATTACCTTGCTGTATTTCATAAGGTCCGGGAAGACGCCTTGGTCCACACACAAATTAAATATTAAAGCCAAGTACGGTGCTATAGTCTCAATAATAGCTTGGCAAACTTTAATAGTTGTAAGATATTCCAATTGGAAGGCAATGGCGCGACATGTAACGAGAATTAATTAAAGTTTTTACCGTGTAACGAAGCTCTTTAATTGAACCTGACCCACCCCGACTACAATGTGCTCAGCAATAACTTGCAAACATTCTATAGATATAACATCTCCCCCTTTAGATGTAGCTTTATCCCAAATGATGAAGCGGAATCGATAAAAAGAAGAATGAGGTTTTACAGAAATTGAAGAATTAAAATAAAATGTTTAATCTAACACAAAAGAAATACATATAACCCAAAGAGAATTAAAATAACCCATTTAAAGAAGAAAATAACAATAGAAAAACACAAAACACATGGTAACATATTAAAATACCCAAAACAATATTTGAAACAAATGGAATTACAATAAAAAAGCTTTATGCTAAACTTAAAATAATATTATTTATTCATGTTAATTATTAAGATTTCTATTAGATGAATATTGATCATTGTCAGATAAGGAATGTTCCATCATTCATTTCAATACAGTTATTTATTCTATGATCGTGTTGCACCGATCTTTTTGTGTTACATTGGTTGAAAATTTTAATACAGCATAATGATTTTCGGTTTTTATTATTGAGATACCAACTAAATAACTTATACACAATGAACAAAAATATAACAGTTACAATAAAATACGTAAAACCAGAATAATAGGTTGCATATTTATCAAAATGCGATTGCTCTTGAAATTCGTTTATCTCTAATTCGAGATTGTCTAATTTATGAGACGTGTGCTTCAACGCATCTAGATCTATATTACTTAAAGTTAGTGGTGAGGGTAAAGGAATAGTTTTATTAACTACATATATCTTTATTACAACAGTCGTCCTTTGTTATATCAAAGTCAATTATAAATTTATTTTTATATTCAGAAGTTGAGTAGTTGATGGGATAAACTGTAGAGTTTTAGAATAGCCAATACAGTCAGGAAGGAGGTAATTTTAACACTCCGGTTCCAAGGATAGAATAATCTTTCATGTCTGTTTTACATTTCACAGTTAATTTATTTGGATTTGATTGTACATAAATCCATTCATCACTATGCAATCTATGCCAATGTAACCTTGTGTGTGGGATCAAGTGTAGGATCCAATGTAAGGAATCATACAAGAGCAAAAATAATGTTTTATTATTTATTATTAATTTGAGATTATTATTGCATCTTTTTGTAAAGAAAGTAAATTAAATTCGGGCCAGATGTCTGGCATAAAAAATGTTAAATTAGACCTCAAGATTTCGGCGTCGAAGGTGAGAGAATCCAGATGAAATCAAAAATTATAATCCTACGAAAAAAACGCCACAGCAGAGCTATAACAAAATTTTAAAGGGTGAATACACAAGTCTCTTGGAATTTCAACACGTGGGGAACATGGCGTCCTAAGAAGAAACTTACCGTTTTTCCCGTTAATAAATGACCTTTCCCGTGTGCACCGATAATTCCAAAGTAGGTGTCAATCACACTAGAGCATCGTCCAATATTGAAATTCTGAAACATCAATTTGATTTAAAATACGAACCTAAAATGATGACCACATATTGGTCTGGTAGAAACAATTCTTACCGAAGAAATTAAGGATCCCTCCTTCCGAACACCTCGTCCTGGGTGTTTAAGGCAGCAATTATGCGGTCATTTGGCCTAAAATATCCGAGATTATACCGGATTTGTAAAATTAAATTGGCGAGTTATGTCACCATGACGAAAACAGGTCGTAAAGTGAAACGTCAAAATGACAGTTGCCAAACAAAACCATCGCGGATAGTAAAAGACAGTATAAAAATCATTCCGAAATCGACTAACATGTGAAAAGCATGGTTTTAAAAACACGTTACACCAAATATCAATTTGACCATACAATAATTTATAATCATATTCGTCAGGTAATGGCAATACTACTTCGTACATGGCCCTGTACGGGGCCCCATTGTGGGCCTCTGACCTGACGGCCGGCAGCATCGCGATACTGCGAAAATCGCACATATCGCACAATCTCTTACGAGGCGGCTTGTGCATTGGCCGGGTCGCCGCCATGGGACCTAGAGGCGAGATTCCTCGCGTCACTGTACCGGTGGCGTAAAAAAAAAAAAGGGTGGCACTCCGGTATCACCGGCTTGGGCGGAGCACCGCCGTGTCCTCGTGCAGGCGATCGGCGGTGGCGATCACTCGCGTCCGGCCCTGGTCCAGGCCTTGGTACACATGGGAAGCCGTCACCTCCTTCTGCCAAGCAGTAATGCTCACAAAGGAGGAGGCGGAACGCGTGAGGGAGAGGCAAACTCTGAGCCCTCACGCCCTTAGCCGCCGCAGAAAACGCCCCGGGCGTCGGGAATCCCAAGCGGATTTCCGGCCACCGTAGGCTCGGGCTTGCGGACGGCGAGCAATGGGTAGCACGCCGTCCGGTAAGGACCAGGTTAGGGTCAATGGTGCGTTGTGTTCCACGCGCGCCTCAAAGAGCATGCCACCGTGCCGTCCTTCACAATAAATCTCCGCTAGTTATTCGTCATCATAACTTCATCCATGATTGCACAGACAAAAGCTCGCAGGTTTGCACGTTGCTCGAAGGAAGTAAAAAACACTCTTTTCAGAGCGTATTGCACCTGTTTTTACTCGAGCGCCCTGTGGGCTAACTATACTCAAAAACAGTACAACGCCCTACGAGTCCAATTCAACAATGCCTACAGGGTGTTGTTGGGGCTGCCTCGGTACTCCAGTGCGTCGGGGATGTTCGCTGAGGCGCGCATTGACTGCTTCTATGCGACGATGCGGAAACGGTGCACATCCTTGGTGCGCTTGGTCCGCGCCAGCTCCAACACCATCTTGAAGATGATGGCTGAGAGATTCGACTGTCACTACATTAACCATTGTTGTATGCTTAATTTGGTGACAATAACAATAAAATGAAATAATCATAACGCATTATTGTTCATTATCTGTCCCTCTTTTATATTTCATAATATTAAAATGTTAGATGATAAATAATTATTAAATATATTTTATACGAATTATTATTTTTAAATACATTTATGATTATTTCTAACTTTAGTTTGTTGACTTTGCCAATTTAATTTTAATAAGTAATTATAGTGAAATTGTGTGTAGTGTTTTGTATTATTTTTCTAGTATTTTTTATTTAATATGCCTAATGATAATTATGATATGATCCAACTTGTAGATTGAAATAAATTGAATTGAAAACCTTCGGTTTTTCCGAAGAGGTCGCCGGAATACGTTCCGTCCGTAGGTTTGCGCCAGTTCTCTTTAGCCAAGGAGAGCGGGGTGAGGGCCTTGTCCACCGCGACCACATCCCGATGCATCTCCACGTCGGTTTCTAGGAAAAATTCCCTGAGGCTGCATATCTCACGATTGTGGAGAGTCTTAGCGTTTAAAAAACCCTCGACCGCCACACCTTCGCGGGATATACAGCCTCATAACCTAAGATCGTGGGTGATGCATTCGATATGCCGTCAACAATTTACGGACCTTCCTATCCGGGGCGTCTACTTCTGTTTGTGTCCATTTGAGTATGCCGAAAGAGTACATCAAAACCGGCATGACCCAACCGTTGAAGGCACGCACCTTATTTCCGCCTGATAAAAGACTATTAAATACTTTTCTCAGGCGGCCAAAGAAGCGCTCCTTCAACGATTGCTTCATGTCAGCTACATTGATGCCCAGCGCTTCCGACATACCCAAATACTTGTAGGTTTCGGTTGCTGAAAGGGATCTAAGATTTATGGAATCCGAGAGTTAAGTTCCCACAGATTCCACAATCTCCCCTCGCTTTACATGCATGACCGCACATTTGTCCTCACCAAATTCCATCCTGATGGCGCTACTGAAAGTTTCAGTTACCTTCAGTAGCTCCATCAGTTGCAAATCGTTAGGGGCAAAGAGTTTCAGGTCGTCCATGTAAAGGAGGTGAGATATAACCTGACCACCTCTCCTCAACCTATAGCCTAGACCTGAATCCTCCAGCAGCGTGCTAAGAGGATTCAAGGCTAAGTAGAACCAAAGTGGACTCAAACAATCGCCCTGAAATATACCTCGCTCTATCCTTATCGGCTCGCTATTCCTCTGGATTTGCCGACATCCTGGATAGCGAGAGACTGTCCTCCATTGCCCCATACACGACATCAGGAAGGTGCGCAGAGTTGCATCAACTTTACACAACTCTAGCACCCTCATGAGCGATGTATGTGGCACCGAGTCATAGGCTTTCTTATAGTCTATCCAACATGTCGACAGATCTCTCCGGGAACGGCGAACTTGTTGGCTTATGGTCATATCAATGAGGAGCAGCTCCTTAGTACCGCGGGACCCATTCCTATATCCATTTTGAGAAGCGGACATGATAGAATTGTCGTCAATGTGATTGCTAATTTTAGCTCTCAAAATGGATGTAAGAACTTTATAGACTGTCGGAAGACAGGTAATCGGTCTATAATTTTTGGGTTCCGCAGTACTACCCGATTTATGGAGCAGGTGGGTTATACCTGTTGTCAGGAACTCGGGCTGACTGGAACAGGGTCGCCAGACGAGCGTGCGACCTTACAAACCACTTAATCCAGAAGTTGTGCAGCCCATCCAGCCCTGGAGATTTCCAGTTAGGCAACGGACGGACTGCACGAGCTAATTATTATTATTTTTGTTCTTTATGTTTCTTCTCATTTAAGAGAGTCTAAGAAACCTTACACGCGGGTCAGAACCAAGGATGTAAGGTGAAATTTAGATAGAGAAAGTGGATGATACTGTAGAAGAAGTCAGAAACTTTCAGGTATTTCGACATGTGTTAAGAATGGTGGCTTGTTGTAGCATGTAAAGTGTATGAGTAGGCATCTGTAGAGTGTTGAGGCTTTGTGTGAGGGACTTTGGTATAATGCCAGTAGATGAGAGAACAATGGGGACTATATGAGCAGTTTGTGCATTCCATTGGGTTTTAATTTCGATGGCAAGATCTTGATACTTACTGAGCTTTTCGGATATTGTGGTTTGCGTGATTTGTGTGTAGTTGCTGTGATTTTTACTGAAGGCGCGCGACAGCACTGTCACACAGCGCTGCTTTCTTCACGACACCCCAGTCAGTCAGTCCCTGCCGAATGAGACCCCCAGTTGCCCAGGGGAGGCCCAGCAAGTGACCTACAGTGATTGTGTGGCTCCCGTCCGCCCCGCTTCCAGAGCTAGCCGGTTACGATTCGGACTAAGGAGCCGACGTGTATGTGTGGGCGGTATTGTATTGTGTAACACCGCCCAGTGTCTGCATGGGACGCGAGCCCACGTCGCGCCACATTGCGTGAGTCTAAGCGAGTGTGGAGGGATGCATGTGTGTTCTAGCTGCGCGACGTGCCTATATTAACTTAGAACACGTCACGCAGCAGGGTGCGAGTATGTTGTGGAGTCATATTGTGCAGGTAAGCTGCGTGTAGACTGGTACAGCTTACCCGGTAGTCAAGTCAGGGGGGGGGATGGAGTCTTCATCGTCCGCGGCCAGGTCGCGGCGCAGGCGCCTCGCATCAGGGGGGCGCGCATCCACGGCGTGATGTGCTTGACGTGTGGCCAAGCAGACGCGTCGGCACGCGCGAACATTACCGTCGCGAGGCGCCAGATGAAGGCGTCCAGGCTCTCAATCCCAAGATCCCGCTGACATCGTTTCTCACATAGCGAGGGGCAATAACTATGGTCCGCAGCGCTAGACTCTGCTGCGCGCGGACGGTTTTCTTGCTCGCCTCACTAGTGAGGGTGAATTAAGCGGGAGCGGCGTAGGTCAGTGTTGATCGTATAAAAGTTTTATACACGCCCAACTTGACGTGCACCGGGAGGCGGGACTAGAGCACTGAACGGAGTTGACCGTGGGCAGCCCTAGTCCGTGCAACGACCTGGCGGACGTGATGACTCATCGAGAGCCGACGGTCGATAGTGACACCCAGGTACTTCACCCGGGGCAACCACTCGACGTCGGCACCTTGTAGCGTCAGGGGGGGCGGGAAGGGCGCTAACCCGGTGACCAGCGCCTGCGTCTTACCCACGTTAACTGCCACTTGAACAGCCAGTCAGGCAGCAGATTTAGCGCGCGCTGCGCGGGCGACACGCAGCTACCCTGCGGGACGCCGGTTCTCACCGGGCGGGCGCTAGAGAGCGCGCCGTCGACCACCACACGAAAACTCCTGTGTGACGGAAAGGATTGGACCACTTTTACCACGCGACGGGGCGCTTCGGAGGTAGCCAGCTTATAAATGAGGCCGTCATGCCATACCCGGTCGAAGGCATTCTCCATGTCGAGTAGTACTGCGACCGAGTATTCTTTCTTATTTAAGACAGCTGACATGTGGTGCAGTACCCTCGACAGCTGAAGCGTTGTGCTATGTTCCGACCGAAACCCGAACTGTTCCGGCCGCGGAGTGATGTGCGGCAGGAGGTGCCGCAACAGGAGTGACTCGAACACCTTGGAGATGGTCGGCAGCAGCGTGATAGGCCGATAGCTCTCCGGCTTCAGGATGTTTTTCCCCGCCTTGGGCAGCATGATTACGCGCCCTTCCTTCCACGAGGCGAGGAAGGTCCCGGTTCGCAGTATCGCCGTGTACAGGCGCGCCAGCGCCGCTACCATGCGGTATGGCAGCTGGCGCAGCGCTGCGTTGGTGATACAGTCCGCACCGGGAGCCTTCCTAGGCCTCGTCCTCTGGATGGCGCGCCTGACTGCCCCGGGCGAGAAAAAGATGGCGTCTTCCTCGGGAGCTATCGGCGTGGCGAAGTAGTCCCCAAGGTGTTTCTCGACTGTTGCGACATGTTCCACGTCGCTGGTTGGGTTCGGCTGGAACTGACGCTCCAGGTGCAGGGCGAAGACCTCCGCCCGGTCCTCCGCTATGTACTTAAGCGTAAGTAAGTAAGTAAATTTTCATTTGTTATACATGGTGCACGTGATACATTGCATGCAAAATAATAATGAGATACAGATTAAGCACCCCTCCGCTGTCCAATAGCGGGCGCACCGGAGCCGGGGTACTCGTGAGTTGGCGGCAGAGTCTGTGAACGGACGGCCAACTGCCGGCCGTCGCCTCTATTCTTTCCTCCCAGCTCTCGGCTTCTCGACTTTGCAGCTCAGCCTTGATCTTCTCCGCGAGACGATTCAACTTGGTCTTGAGTGTGGGGCATCTTAAATGTTGCCACTGCTTGCGAAGGCGCCTCTTGACGGCGATCATCTTTCGCAAGCACGCAGGTAGGGGCGGCTGTTGCACGGCGATTCTTTCCTGCGATACAGGCGCAATCGCCGCTTCCAAGGCACTCTGAATGCAAGCAGTGACGTCTACCGCCATCTGGTTGACGTCCGCGTAAGTATTCGTGGGCCGAGTTGGAGTGGTGGCCTCAATCCTCTCTGTGAAGGTGTTCCAATCCTCTCTGTGAAGGTGTTCGATTCTTCAACGTGGCGCTGCGGGCATCTGTCGGATCGGCGTCCCCGATAGGACGACGAGTACAGGATGATGGTCCAACTGTAACTCGTCGTCTAACACTCGCTGTGCGATCTGGCAGCGTAGCCCTCAGTAGTGGGTAGGCGTCCCTGGGCCGGACACCGTGTAGCCGAAGGCTTCCGCGTCCGCATAGAGCCGTCTCCCTCCCGGGTTCGTGACGGCCGAGTTCCACGCCGGGTGCTTGCAGTTAAGGTCGCCGGCAAGGATCGTCGCGCCGTTGGCCTCAAGTAAGGTCCTCAGCTCCGTGTGGTCTAGTTGGGCCGAGGGCGACTTGTAGCCGGCGTAGATGGCGAGATCCTCGCCAGCGACGTGTAGCAGCACACTCAGGGCGTAAAACGAGCCGAGCGACGGCACGGGGAGTTCTTGATAAATAATAAATAAAATAAATAAAATGTTTATTAAATCTCTAACATTTACATAACAAGTTTGAATGAAACAGCCCCAGTAAGTGGTTAATAACACTTGTGTCGGGGTTGTCTCGCTCCTCCCCTGAATTCGTAGACAAAATAGAGACTATGACAATTAAAATCAGAATTAAAATTAAAATAAATTAAAAACAATATACAATAAAAATCCATTTACAAAATTAAATTCAAAACAAAATCAAAAATTAAAATCAGTAAAATTAAATTTAAAAGCAAATTCAAAATCAAAATTAGATCAAATTAAGAAAATTTAATTAAGATCAGATACAAAATTAAATCAAAATCAGAGTTACAATCAAAATTATTATCAAAATCAAAATTAAAAATCGAAATTGAAATAAAAATTAGAATCAAAGTTAAAATAAAAATTAAAATAAAATAAAATCTAAAATTAAATCAAGAATAAAATCTAAAATAAAATAAAATCAAAATTTCAAAATTAACAACATGTTTTAAGCGCCAACTAAAATTATGAAAAGTGTTTTGTGTTGTGTTTTAAATGTTCATGTGACAATGTGTGTGAGTGTATGTGTGTGTGAGTGTGTGTGATAGTGTGTGTTTGTATTACAGATAGTGTAAGAAAACATTCAAGCAAGTCTTGCCAAAATCTGCTCTGTTTCGTCGTATGATAGAGATTTTAACCACTCGGTTATTGTTAATTTGCGCTTCTGCGAGACCTCGAGGTGAAAATGCAGTTTTGCGTTAATTTTGTTATAAATGTAGGCCGACTGGCATACGTACTGACGCCTCGCAAAAACCGTATGTACCCCTGAGGAGTAAGCCACAATGTCTTTCCGCCTTCTAGATTGTCTTTCAAGGTTAACTGGAATATGCTTATGTAGATAGAGTATAAGGTTTAAAAGGTATAGTTTTCTTACTGATAATAGGCCACTAATTCTGTATAAATCTGTTGTGGGAAATCTGAACGGCTTGAAATACATAACCTTCAAAAGTGATCTTTGGGCTCTTTCTAGCTCTAAAAATTTGACTTTGGAGGCTCCTCCCCAAGCTGGTAAGCAGTATGTGATTACCGACTGTGCCAGTGCCTTATAAATGTCGTTGAGTGTCTCTTGAGGCAACACATGTCGTAGGTTTTTAAAAATCCATATAAATTTTCGAACCCGCGACATAATAACCTCGACCTGTGAGTGCCACGTTAGACACTCGTCGACTATGACACCCAGGTATCTTGTAGACGGCACTTGTTTGATGGGGTTACAGTCACAATTTACGTATGGACAGGTATGGATACGGATTTTGAAATTTGTTCGTGGCTTAGACCTAGCACTTGGAGAGAAACTAACGTAACTGGTTTTGGCAATATTGAGGGTCAGCAGATTTGCCTTGAGCCACCCATCCACGACAACCAACCCCTGTTCGGCTTTACTGCGAACTTCATCCCATGTGTCGCCAGTGTAGACAATAGCCGTATCGTCAGCATATGAGAAGATTTTCCCTCCACTGCTTCGTAGGTTACAGAGTTCGTTAATATAGACCAGAAACAGTGGTGGGCCGAGGACGGAGCCCTGTGGAACACCGAAAGTAACCTCTTCCTCATTGCTATACGAGTTACCTACTCTAACCTGTTGTTTCCTACCCTTGAGATAACTTTCAAAAAGAGAAAGTGCTTTACCTCTAACCCCCATCGCCTCAAGTCTCCGCACAAGGATGGGAGCAGATACGGTGTCAAAAGCTTTTTTCAAGTCCAAAAACACCGTGACGCATTTATATCCCCTGTCTACCTTATCTGTAATTTCAGACGTTAGAGCTACAACTGCGTCCTGAGTTGACCGACCCTGTCTAAAACCATACTGAGAATCTGAAAGAAGGACGACTCTACGCCTCACTAGTACCGCCAGACCACGTTAACAAAAGTTTTATCCAGGGGGGCTTTTCCATTACAAAAATGGAGGAGTAATAGTCAAGAATTACTAAATAAAATAAGGGATGAGAAAGAAACTACGGATGAAGAGTTAAAAATTAAAATGGATAGTGTTGCGAAATTACTGGGACTTACCTGGAACTCACACGAAGATTTCTTTCAGTATTCAGTAGAACTCCAGCCACTGTAACTAAAACACCACCACACTGTAACTAGACACCTGTAACTAAAAGAAAAATTATATTCGAGATTTCAATGTTGTTTGATCCTTTGGGTTGGTTAGCACCTAGTACATGCACGCGTCACATGCTACCACGAGCCCTACGTGGTGTGACGGTTGCTGCTAAACCAGCCAGCAAATATATATTTGTATGCCATAATTATGACAAAACATAGCGCACCCCCTATTCATGTAAACACCTATGTAAACACCTATGTAAACACCTATGTTTCACAAATAAACTGATTGATTGATTGAATATAAAAAAACGAGTGATACTTTGACATAGGGTCATTCTAATTATAAATTAAGGAAATATAAATCGTTGAGCGATTGAGTTTTTTTAAATTATTTTCACGCTTATGTACCTACGTGTTATATACTTCTCGGCATGTTACACACCCTCAATGTTTGAGAACAGGTGAATTGTTATGCAAAGTGTCAAGCAATATTGAACCATGTGCGCTGCAACAAACTTCTTATTGGCAGAGGCAATAGAAATAAAACTTATTGATGAGCTAAAGTGTTCGTGCTGCGTCCACAAGGAAAATGTTACTTAACTTCCTTATTGGGTCAATACTATTTATCAATATGCATTGTTATGAATAAAGGCTCTCACAGATGCGACGAATTCACTAAGTAACGGCATCCATATAGCCAGAGTTTACTGGGCAACCGGTGACGTCACATGGAGGGAAAATGAAGTTTTGAGGTGTGCGAGTCCCACGCTCAACGTCGCATACCACGCCGCGCTCAACGCAGCCTGTCACGTCACGTATCACGCCGCACTCTACGCCTAATAACCAACATAACCGACTTTTCACACTATGTTAGTTTCAGACTGCACGTCTACGGAGTTTCACTAGTTAGTTAATTTTGTCTCTTCTATTTATGTATTCTTCCTAATAGAAATTCTGCAAAGGGCGTTCATGTTGCTCTTGGGATTGCTGTCATCTATGAAGATTTCTGCCATCCATGGAAGGTATTCGCGTGTCGCAGCGCAAAGAGCGCGCGTGTGTGTGCCGCCTTAGTTCCAGGAAGAGCCGGGCGAGCGCGCGCGCCTCCCGCGACAGCAGCACTCCCGCCGGCCGAGTGCTCGCAGCCACGTGTCCGCGTCCGTGTCCATGTGTCGCGTGTCGAGTGTCGCCGCCGCCATCATGCGCCTGCTGCCGCTGCTGCTGGCCGCCGCAGCCGCCGCCGCCGCCGACCACTCCAGCTGCGCGCGGCTGAATCACAGCGTCATTAACCGTGAGTGCTCTGAATATAAACTACAAGTGAAACTGTCGCTTGCTTTTTAACAACTAGAAGATTGATTTTGATAAGATAAAGGTACATTATATACAAACTACAAATATAACTAAAACAATAAAAAAAAAGTATAAAATCTACAACTACATAATACAGTGTGTTTGGTTAATGGTTACCGATACTTTATGTGCATATAATTATATACTCATTTCTATCGACAAATACACGTTTATAAAAAAATATTCCTAACCCAACACCCCGCGAATGGCAGCCAACTTGTGTTTTTTAAAACACTAAGTCGCTGCACATGCTGGCCAACATTGTTTCCATAAACATTCGCCAGTCAATGTATCCTATGGCGCCATCTATACCACCGTATACGAAATAAAATGACATACTCTCATCACTACGACAGATGTTATCGGGCAGTGGCCCATCAGACGCAACACCCGTCCGTTTGGAGGTAGGTATCTCCCTTTTCAATAGAGGGTGACGAATCATGCACCTAATTCGTCACAGCTCTAAAATCCCTTAGGCATGGATGGATGATATAGAAGGCATAAAGTTCCAAAGCACAGACTTAGTTCATCTGAAGATCTTAGAGCTGTGACCGCGCCACCCGCGCGTCTCCAGGCAGCCTGACCGTCAGACGTTCTCCCTCGCGCGCGGCCACGCCCACCGAGTGCTGCTACTACAGTAACAAGCGATAGGTACTTATTCAATTAACTTGTTCGATATTTAATTTTCCTCCAAGATAAAGTTTTGGATAATTTATATTATGTTATTAGTTATTATTTACACACCAAAAATACTGCAGCAGTAAAACACATAAAATAATGTGTAAGGTACAAATTTTTAGGGTTCCGTTGCCAAATGGCAAAAACGGAACCCTTACAGATTCGGCCTGTCCGTCTGTCTGTCGTTCTGTCTGTCTGGCCGTCCATCTGTCAGCCTTTTTAGTCCGTAACCATTGGCACCACACAGTTGAAATAAACCGCTACACAAATATGATATGAAAAAAAATTAAAATTGGGGTGGCCCTCCATACATTTAACTTAGTGTAGAAAAAAAAAATATCCATGTAACCGTGTGGGAAAAAAAACGAAGTTCCTTAAATACTTTTTTTCTTAAATCAATGGTTGATGAGATATTTGCTTCCAAAGTCTTCCGTTTGCTTCTAAAGTAAGAGGAGGAAATTGTTGTTATTGCGGCCGAGGCGGAATTCACACGCGAGCCGCAGGAGAGGGTGTTATGGAGCCGAGAACTGCAGTTACAAATGCCCGCGTGTATCAAGTGACGGTTTTCAATACAGTTTCGAAGAAATACACACATCAACACTGTCTAGGGATATTTTGGATTTACTCAATTTACTCAAAATTTATTAAAAATAACATACAACATGTATATATTTTTATAAAGCCCATTTATCAGAGTACACTCCAGAATAAAAGAAAACTATTTTTTTTTGCGTAAACAATTTTTTATTCAAATAAAGAAAAAACGTGAAATAATGGTAGAACTAACAATGAATGTGTTTCTCAAGAAAAAGTGAAAAATAAGGAAAAATTAATCTGTTTTTAACAGTTAAGTATGTGAAAAATCAGTAGTCAGTAAAACCACCCATGACGTTAATAACGGTCCTGCAATGGTTTTTCATGCTTTGGATTAAGTTATCCAAGTCTTGCTGCGGTATATTGTCCCAGGTCCGGCTAAGATGCACAAAAAGTTGCTCTTCCGTCGCAATGTTTTCAGGGAAATTCTTCAAAGCCCTTCTTTGGAGCATGTCCCACGCGTGTTCTATGGGGTTTAGGCCAGGCGATTGAGCGGGCCAGCCTAAGACTGATACATCGTGCTCGTGCAACCAGCTCGTCACCACTCTCGCTGTGTGCGGATGGGCGTTATCGTGTATGAGCGTGAATTCTTGGCCCATTTGTTGGTGATAGGGGTAGATTATTGGTACTAGCACCTCGTTACGGTATTTTTCAGCCGTCATGGTGTTTCTGATCCAAACGAGGTCTGTTCTTCCACCAACACGAATTCCCGCCCAAACCATAATTGTCCCACCGTGGTATGAATGGACTTCCTGAGGATGTTGCAGACGGCTCTCACGACCAAGAACTCGCCAAACACGTACTCTACGTGTATCGGGATGGAAACCGAACCGGAACTCATCGGTAAACAGCACTACAGACCACTGGTTATCTTCCCAGAGCAAATGTTCACTAGCCCACTCTAGTCGTCGTCCACGATTTTCTAGGCGTAGTGCTGGAGTACGAAGCGGTTTGCGAGAATGAAGGTTAGCTTTATGCAGCCTTCTTCTCACAGTTTGGTCACTCACAAGCAACTGGTGCTCTGACTGGAGTCTCTGAACTAACTGCAGGGCCGTAACACTTGGTTGTCTTCTCGCGGCAACTTGCAAAAATCGGTTTTGTCGTTGAGTGGTTATGCGCTTCCCGCCTGGGTGTCTTTCAGCCACTTCACCAGTAGCACGATAATGTGACCATAACCTTGATATCACGTTTTGTCTTTTTCCAATCTCCTCAGCAACACTCTGTTGAGTAGCCCCAGCTTGGAGCATGCCTACTGCCCTTAACATTTCCTCCTCTCGTTACATGGCGCTGCTGCATGATGCACACAATAACATTAATTCGAAATTAACCGATAACTTGTTTTAAAACTTAAATTTGACACAAAAAATAGCCAAAAACTACTGTAGGTAAACGAAACCTTCGGACTTCGCTACCTTTATGCCTCGTAAATCTTTTTTTTTAAATTTATTTTTTCAAATTCAAATTTAGAATCGATCAAAAAGGTTTACAAAATAAGCTTTCTTCAAAAGAATTTAAAACTGGCCAGTATTTTTTGAGTTTAAGAATTTTATACAAAATATCCATAGACGGTGTTGATGTGTATATAATAATTGAACGAAAAGTATTTTGTCATGAACTATTACGAAATTAATTAATGATTTGCTTTTTTCCGCACTTTTTCTTTCGCCAGGTTGAAGGAGAAGCAAAAGTATAAAGCCGCTATACATCCTAATAAGAGGAATAGAAAATTCAAATACTTTTTAACTCAGAACACAAATAAATATTAATTCGTTTCTATTAAAAAAAAATCGTTCTATTAAAAGCAAATTATTTTATATTATTCATATTCATATCTTTATTTGCATTCCACAATGTTTCGTGAAGATGTTGGTTGCATATTAAAAAACATGCATATCAAAACTTTCCTGAGCAAATTTGAAAAGAACAACGTACAAATCAACAAAGTTTAAAATAACGATGGTCATTTAATCAAAAGTTCAGCTGACCAAAGTCTGGAATATCAATGTTTAATTTATTTATTACACTATTGACCAAATCGTTTAAAGGTCAAAATGGATTACTGGATAAATTATTAATTATCAAATGGATAAACTGAAAAAGGTAAAAATAATATTAATATTAGCGAATAGCGCCTGTCTGATACAGAAAGCCTTTGCACAACATGACCGGTTTGCTAATACAAATAATATAGGCGTCATACTAATGCGGGTAGAACTTAGATAATATTTTTTTTAATTTAACAGTCAATTGAATGCATGTTACAAACTGTTTGCAGCGTTAAAGTTAAAGTGCATTTCAATGGATTTTCATATGTTAAAGCCACACAGTGTAAGGACAAAATTTATTGGCGTTGTGAATTATATAAGTCGGAGTATCGGTGCCATTCAAACTTGATAACAAATATATTTACGGATGTTGAATCATTATCCGTGATATCTTGTACTGACCAACATAGTCACGAAGGCAATCCAACACGTGCAGATATTGCTAAAAATATTTACGATTTAAAAATGAAAACCTGTGCTGTACCGACTGCCAAAACATGCCAAATCATTCAAAATCACCTGGCATCAACTTCTACAGACCTTACAAGTAATTTACCATCAAAAGACGCACTTAGACAAGTAATCACATGACAAAAAAAGAAATTATTGAAAACACCGAAAGAACCCACAACTTTTGATTTCGAAGTAGATGAAGAGGCGGTCAAAATGTGCGAAGGCGATAATTTTATAATTAAAGACAAAACTTTCGGGTCAAACAAAAGAGTTATTTTATTTAGTACAAAGGCTTTAATGACTTTGTTGGGCCAAGCCTTGTATTGGATCATGGATGGGACATTTAAAATTGTTCCTAATATATTTCAACAATTATATACTGTTCATGGCCAAGTACTTAATTGCGACAAAACATTTCCATTATTATTTGTGTTACTTACACATAAGGACAAAACGTCGTACGACGTTATGTTTGAATGATTAATTGAATATTGCACTGAAAATGACATTTTGATTAACCCTAGCCATGTGATTTTGGACTTCGAAAAAGCTGCTATTTTAAGCCTCCGTCTTCATTTCGAATCTGTTTAGGCAAAAAGGGTGTTTTTTTTCATTTTAGACAGATACTGTAGAGAAAAATACAAAAAGAGGGACTTACTACCAAATATAATACAAATAAAGCATTCAATATCGAAATTAAATGCCTTATAGCATTATAATTATTACATTCATCCACGAAATGTAAACATGTATTTTACCGATTTTTTAAACATATTGTCAGAGGATGCCCGAAAAATAGCAGAATGATTTGATGAATATTACGTCAATGGTAAGAAAAATAAACCACCTCTGTTTAGTCCAGAATTTTGGAGTCAATGTTCCGACCGAAGAATTCCACGCACACAGAATAGCGCTGAAGCATTTCACCACCATATCAACGAAATCTGTGCAAAAAGACATGTGGGTTTTTATAGATTAGTAGCTGAGCTTATAAAGGAGACCAATATAAACACAGCATCTATTGAAAAAATGAGAAACAAAACCTTTGCCTGAGAAAAGAAAAGGCAAAAACGTGGATCGACTAAAGAAGATTGATAATATTTTAAACAACATTACAGAGTATAACCATACTTATACAACTTTTACAGGCAATTGCCAATAATTTATAGCTCACACATTTAAAAAATTGTTTTATTAAGTACTTAATTTTAATTTTTTTTTTTTTCTAATTACTTCATGTATGTATACTATTTTGAGGCACTGTTATTTTAATCATAATTTTTGGACAAATTAATGTGTTAAAATTAGATGTACTTCAAATATTACCTACATTTAAATTAATAATTCTTAATAAGAAATCATTTGTGTGTGATTATAAAATTTGATTAGTTATGATTTGGTAGGTGCTTATATTTTCATCTAGCAAAATTATTCAGTCGGTTTTTGTGATTATGTAATTTGATAAGTAATGATTTGATAATTTAAAATTATATCTAGCAACTTTTGATCAGTCGTTCATTTGATGTCACATACATTGGGATTATATTTTTTTTCTAAATAATTAATTTGGTCATTTAAATTTTGTTATTTCGTTTATTGTTCGAGAAAAAAATCGTTCGTTGTAAATTTGCTCGAGAAAGTTTTGATTTTCTAATATGCAACCGAGTTTCTTGCCCATTCTTCTCCATAGAGATCTACGCTTTGGAATGGGCAACTACAGTACTTTCAGATTCTAATTCAAATTCAAATTCATTTTATTTGCAAAAACATGTGTAGATAATACCTATACATGGTATTATGCTTATGGTGTTACAGTGAGTCTTTCACAGTTATTGTGTCTTGTGACTGGGACTGTAGCTTCATTTTTTATTGCTGTCTTTGTTTCGAAATTTCAAAAGTGCCTGTAATTGGCCTACTTGAAATAAATACTTTGATTTTGATTTTTGATTTTAAAATGTGCTTGTTCTTAGCTTTTCAATGTCTTTTTAACTTAAGTATTTTACCGCAGTCGAGTTTTTTAGTTTTTTTTAATTACTTTTTTCCATAACAAGAAGGTTTATTTTGGTGTAACTATCCTGTTTGGGTATTAACGGTAAGTTAAAAATAAATAAGAGTGTACAGAATATTAATTGTGGTATTTCTTAGTAGTTTTTCTGGGTCCCAACTGTACTTGAACAAAAAGTTTACCAAACGGGAATGAATGCACGCATACTCAAAAGCTTACGAAACGAGACTCAATGTATGAAGATCAAAATAGTTACGAAACGGCACTTTTGTGATGGTATTTTGTTTAGTTGTCCAAACGGGAAAGTAACCAAACAGGATGTAGCCAAATATTGGCTGGCTATAAGTAGGTATAACAGGACGGAACAAAAAAGTTAGTCGTGACTGCGACAAGCAGCACATCACTGGTTTTCAGTGGTCACCCGAGAAAAAACGTACGTAAAACACGTATTTAATAGTAAGAGTATAAGTGCTTAGGATACTTATGTGGGAAGCCTATTTATTAGTTTCTTACTATATTGGTAAGAAAGTATGCAACAGTAGTTAGTTGTAATGTTTGGTCCACGTCGGCAGGACCTGTGCTGTGGCGCAGCGTGGCGATCCGCGGGACGGCGGTGAACGTGTCGCTGGTGTGGGGCAGCGAGCCGGCGCACGCCGCCGCCGCTTTGCTGGCTGCGCTGCTGCACTACGTGCGCCAATACCACGGCGTACAGCTGCCACATGCCCGCTTCCCGCACGACACCGCCGCGCTCGCCAAAAACGTTAGCTTCAACATGATCGGCAAATATAACGAGTACGTACATATTTACTTCTGGCAACTTGACGAGTTCCCAGTTTCCCGAACTTAAGTGTGTGTGGTGTGTTGTCAATGAGCTGTTTCGTAGTTGTGCCGTCGTCATTTAAAACTGGTAATAAGCTCAAGGCGATCTTTTAATCAAATTTTGCCATATTTGGTTCTATTATTGATCCTTCAGTCGATTGTGAACACAATTCTAAAATATTGTCATACAAGCTAACAAAATCTTTCTTTAATTTATCAAATTTTCGTAATTCCTCGTCTTTTAATCCTGTTTTAAGCAAATTGAAATGTTCTAACCTGTCATTGAGAGTACTCAGTGATTTATCGGCCTCTTTTAGCTTTTTCGAAACAATTTCACCTCTTCGTCTACTTGGCCCTATTTTTATTAAATATATTATTATCTTACCAAGGTCATTGTATAACTGTAATAGGAGGTATCATACATAACTGTTCATAATTATATAGTTCATTATGATTTCACTGCTAAGGCACGTGTAAACAGTGCGAATTAGAATTACCGCACTTTTATACATTTATTAGGACACTGAACTCACTAGAACACTTGCCGAATTGTATAATTTGGTACACGCCTCTATGTTGTCAGGGACCCTTGTTGGAAGCATGGACCCGACATTCCTCGCTTGCACACATGTCACTAGCACCGCCGCGGCACCTTCTGGATCGGTCCAAAGAACGCCTTAAGATATGTCTCGTTATCTGCTCTCGCGTCCAAGACTCATGACATCTCTTGTAAATTTTATACATAAAGTATAACGCACCAAGGAATAAAATCGTGCAAATGATTATTAACACGATACTTATGGCCGACAAATGTAATTTGAATTCTTCCACTGTCGCGGTGTTTTTAGTGGCGCTATTTTGATTGAGAAAATCCTTTTCATTAGTTACTTTTGAGTTGCACATGATGGAAAGTCACCTTCTCTTTTGCAAGAAAAACGGGCACCTAAGGAAATTTACGTTCTAAGGTCGGTTTGAGTTAATTAAATGAAATTTATTCCTTGACGTAGTCTGTATACTTATAATCGTGTAAATTAGTGCGCGTGAAGTGAATTCGGGCAATTAAAAGAAAAAAAACGATGGATTCTTTAAAACCGATGTACACGCCCAAACAATAAGAAGTGGTCGGCAATAAAGACAAGATTTTTTTTAACTTTTTTTAATTAATTAAAAAAAGTAAAAAATTACCGGCTGACAGCGTTGAGGAGGAGTTTTTTATGCTCTTTTTAACCGACTTCTAAAAAAGGAGGAGGTTCTCAATTCGGTTGTATGTTTTTTTTTTTTTTTTTTTTTTTTTGTGTTTGTTACCTCATATCTCCGTCATTTATGAACCGATTTGAAAAATTCTTGTTTTATCTGAATGGATCTACTTCCCGATTGGTCCCATAGAAATTTCATCAAAATCGGTTCAGCAGTTTGGTTTTGAAATCAAAATAGCTGGAAATTTTTGTGTTTGTTACCTCATATCTTCGTCCTTTATGAACTGATTTGAAAAATTCTTCTTTTATCTGAATGGATCTACTTTCCGATTGCTCCCATAGAAATTTCATCGAAATCGGTTCAGTAGTTTGGTTTTGAAATCAAAATAGCTGGAAACAATCTGTCATCCAAGTAAAAGAAATTGCAAAATTGATACTTGACAAGGATTTGTGTGTGATGCGATAACTAAAAAGGGTAAAATAAAAACTTTTTTGCAAAAAAAAACCGACTTCCAAAAAAAACACTAAAAAAGTGGGAAATAACTTTACTTTCGGAAGTCGGTGGCAAAAAAGTCAATGAAACAAACAATAGTCACCGACTTCCGAAAGTAAAGTTATTTCCCACTTTTTTAGTGTTTTTTTTGGAAGTCGGTTTTTTTTTGCAAAAAAGTTTTATAGTTTGTAGTTAGTTAATTTTAGTCATTTTTAACCGACTTCTAAAAAAGGAGGAGGTTCTCAATTCGGTTGTATGTTTTTTTTTTTTTGTTTTTTTTTTTTTTTGTGTTTGTTACCTCATATCTCCGTCATTTATGAACCGATTTGAAAAATTCTTCTTTTATCTGAATGGATCTACTTCCCGATTGGTCCCATAGAAATTTCATCAAAATCGGTTCAGCAGTTTGGTTTTGAAATCAAAATAGCTGGAAATTTTTGTGTTTGTTACCTCATATCTTCGTCATTTATGAACCGATTTTAAAAATTCTTCTTTTATCTGAATGGATCTACTTCCCGATTGGTCCCATAGAAATTTCATCGAAATCGGTTCAGTAGTTTGGTTTTGAAATCAAAATAGCTGGAAACAATATGTCATCCAAGTAAAAGAAATTGCGAAATTGATACTTGACAAGGATTTGTGTGTGATGCGATAACTAAAAAGGGTAAAATAAAAACTTTTTTGCAAAAAAAAACCGACTTCCAAAGAAAACACTAAAAAAGTGGAAAATAACTTTACTTTCGGAAGTCGGTGGCAAAAAAGTCAATGAAACAAACAATAGTCACCGACTTCCGAAAGTAAAGTTATTTTCCACTTTTTTAGTGTTTTCTTTGGAAGTCGGTTTTTTTTTGCAAAAAAGTTTTTAATTATTATAATGTATATAGTTGAAAGTAAATTAGCCTAATAAAGATTATGCATACTAAATTACTTGTCCTAATCCATTAAATAAAGTTACAAATGTAAAAACCTAATAACGAGTGTGACCTCCTCTTGCCAAAATCGCAGCTTGAATCCTTCTGGGCATGCTTTCCACGATGTTTTTAACAACTTTTTGAGGAATACGTTCCCAGAGAATCATTGCAGAAGAAATTACTCTTTTTAGCTCCCTGATGTTTTGTGGAGCAGGTTGCACTGATCTTACCCGTCTCTTTAGAACATCCCAGACATGCTCAATTGGATTGAGGTCAGGACTTCGAGCTGGCCAATCTAAACGACGGATCCCAACTTCTTGCATGTACGCTTCCACGTCGCCAGAACGGTGCGCACGAGCATTGTCGTCCATAAAAATGGAATCTTCCCCAAGTGCAGTCAATGTGGGTTGTGCATATGGAATTAGGACTTCCATTATGTACCGGTGTGCATTTAATGTTCCATTTTCTATGAAAACTAACGCCGTACGCTCCATCGAATTGCTGCCCAAAACATAACGGAGCCTCCGCCATAAGGAGTGATTTCTTCGAAACACACTTCCGCATAGCGTTCCCGTGGTCTTCGCAGCACTCGTCGGCGTCGGTCCTCTCCACACAAAGAGATTCTAGCTTCATCAGAAAACAATACTTTATTCCAGTCCTCCAGAGTCCATGAAGCACAGTTCCGAGCAAACTGAAGTCGAGCAACACGGTGCTCACGGAGTAATTTAGGGCCCCAAGCTGGGCGGTAACTCCTGATATTGGCAGCCAAAAGCCTCCTCCTGACCGTCCACAAGCTAACTTCTACTCCTCTTACTTCTTCAAGGCTCTTCTTCAGGTCCACACTTGACGCCTTACGATTCCGCAACGCCTGACTCACCAAAAAGCGGTCATCTCTTGGTTCTGTGCATCGTTTTCTTCCCGAACCGGGTCTTCTTTTGACCGAACCGGTCTCTGGACAGTTGGACGACTCACATTTAGCCGCTGAGACACGTAAGTTTGCGAACAACCTTGTTCAAGTAGGGCTATAATTTTACCGGCCCTTATCGCTTTATCACTCATATCAAAAAACGGTATTTAATGTAAAAAGAAAGATTAATGGGATTAGCGGGACGCGCTGCGGGATCGGGGAGTCGGCGGTGCAGACTCGTTTCGCCTCTTCGGCGGCCTCGTCGTCCGAGCTTCTGGGTCGCCGTTGGGCTCTGGCATCGAGCTGGAACTCGTAGCCAAAGCCCAGTGTGTTGTCGTCCTCCATGGTAGAGGGAGCGCCACTAACCTCTAAGTCCCTCGGGGTGCCGGATCGTGCGGGCATATCAGTAGTGACGTCTCGCCGACCGGTCGCGGAGTCTCCCGGCGTCAGCGATATACTCCCTTCTCTTGACGAGCTGGGGGACATCGCTGCAGGAGAGTCCTGGGCGGAGCTTCGGGGTGGCGGCGGCAACAGCAGCCTACCTTGAGTATTCGCAGTTGCGGTGGCTGAGCCTGCCAGCAAACGGCGAGGAACAGGCGATCCGGTGCGCACGGCTCGGGTCGTGGTAGCGACGGAACGTACGCTCGCGGATGAGCGCGCTGTGGAGCACGCCAGTACGGGCGCAGAGCGCGCGACGGGGTACGCAGGTGGTGCAGGCGCCGAGCGGGGTGCAGGCAGCGCGGATCCTCGCACCGCCTGCGTCGCGGGCGCACAGCGGGGGCAGCGGCGTGCACGGTGGGTGCGCGGTTAGCGTTGCCGGCGGCCCCCGGGGCCTGGGTTGGCACGGGGCGGAACGCCGGTGTGCGAATGGGCACCGGATGGCGAATGGGCACCGGATGGCGGCCCGAGAGTCTTGGTGGTGGCGTCGGTGATGTGGCTGCAGAGCCTGTAGTGCGCGCTGGCGGCGACGCTTGTGCCAGCGGTATCGGCGGTGATGGCGACAGGGGCGGGTGCCTCCTCTCTTGCTCTTCGGCGGTGGTGGTGTTTTGCGGAGCACCAGGTGACGTGCCCCTGATGATCGGGAGCGACGTCGCCCGGTCACCTACCAGCTGGCCCGCCGGTGGAGTTGCTAGCATCTTGGCTGTGAGTGGCTCACCGCAACCTCGACGGTGCCCAAGCACCAGGTGGTACTGGGCTCCCGCTGTGAACACACAGGCGCTAGGCACCCATGTATTCATAACGGAAAGTTCCTTTGTTCAAAGCCCAACGGATTGTTCTTCGGAAAAAGTTGAGGTTCGGACGGTACACGTATTTTTCCGTTTCAACCGCCTACCCTCAATCGAATTGATATTAGGTCAGCGGTTAGAGGGACGCGACGATGCGCGGACGGTGGCGCCGCGGCTCACTGAATGGCCAACGGAGGCCTAAGGAGTTATGCGTACTTCGGCGGATCGCGATACGTGCGTGGGTGGAACCACTGGCTAATCCGTGAAATGTGCCGATAAGCTCTTCGTTTTTTATGGTTTAGGGTGCGGAGTAAGACAAAGGGGGATAACGTCGTCAAAGCTTTTTAACCTCTCTATCAACGATCTGATCGTTGAACTCAGTACTAAGCGAATCGGGTTTCTCATTGATGACACCAGTGTCAACAATATCAGTTACGCAGACGATATAGTGATCCTGAGCCCAACGGTCAGAGCGCTTTGGAACTGCTGACATTCTGAGGAGTTTGCGCTGTTGCACGGCTTGTCCTACAATGTCAAAAGGAGCGAGTTCTTAGTCTTTAGGGCCATCGGCGGCAAGTGCCCAGAGACTGAACCTGTGATTAAGTCGACTGATCAGGAATTAAAACGGGTCTATTTGTTCAAGTATTTGCACTACGTAACAGACGATCTTAATGACCAGGCGGATATGGAAAGGGTGTCCGTTTCGACTGCTCGGTAACAATGTCGTAGTAGAAAAACGACTACGTCAACATTACGAAGGAATTTGTAAAACACTAACAATGAAAGTCGCAAATTCGTCGATCCAATATTAAGAAATGTGGCCGAGCATTCGAAACGGACACTGGAAAGGATGTTGCTTGTCCGAAATAATAATAAGTCAGGTGGGGCAAGAGCGGGATAGATTTTTAAACTTTACTTTTAGTTGTAAATATTTTTATTTCTATGAAACCTAGACAAGTTCAGAAGGTACTACTGGATAGCTTAGTTTCTTGAGTTATAAATGATCGTTGGTTCAAGCTATATACGTTTAGTAAGCTATGTTTCGTAAAAAAATTATGTGTTTGAAGAAAACGAGTTCAAACGAGGACGATTCGTTTTTTTTGATGTATCGTCTTTTTTATGATCCGATCATGATCTAGGCAGGAATCAAGCATACCGTCCAGCACTTTAGCAACTACCGTTGCTAGACATAATTATGGGCCGATAGTTCCCGCTGTCCGAGATATCCCCAGTCCTGTTCTTCACAACAGGCACTACGATCTCGTGTGCATATCTGTCCGTCTGTCGCCACAACACAACAATTAATAAACTGCCAAATTTGACGAGACGTCCTCAACTCAAGTGATGCTCCGCCATACATGTTGCAATTGATTTTTATTTATGGAGATAAAAGATATATTACGCTGTATGGTAGCTTATCATACCATTACCCAACTGTGTAAGAAACAAGGTAATAAAGTTAAAGATTATGCTTGCAGTCTCTTAATAGGCGTGTCGACGGCGTGGGAGGCTAAGGCGGCGCCGAAGTGGAAGCCGCTCAGTGGGCAGGCTCCCGGGCTGGCGGGCCCTCGCCTGGTCGAGTTCGGCGCCAGCCCCGTACCCGCGCGACGCCGCTTGTTCGCGTGGCTGGCGGAGCCAGCGCGCGCGCGCCCCTCCTGTCGGCACCTGCATGTGCGCTGGCCATTCTACGCCAACCCGACTGCACTTGCTGGATGTGACTTCGTCGACAATCCACAGTAAGTCTCCCACACACGATGTTTTTCTCTATCGCATGTCACCAGCCTTGATAACAGCGTGATGTGCTTCGTGAATTCTTTACTACTAACTGATTTCTCCCGGTTTTTTCCACATCTCAACAGTCTGAAAATGTTGAAAAATTTTCCCATGACTAGTTAATTATTTTTACACAAAGTATTAGGGGTTAAAGCAGCTATACTCAACCTGCGGCCCGCGGGCTGCATGCGGCCCGCCGGGCCTTTTTATTGGCCCATCTGAAGTTACAAATTTAGTGTAAACCATTTTAAATTTCGCGCCCATCAGAGAATGGGTAGGTGTTTCAGAACGGGAATGTGAGCCGAGCGCTATCAGCGATTTTGGCGTGAATCGGAACGCAGCCTATTATTAGTAATCCTTGGTTGCATGAGCGAGACGGAATGGACTGCGGGAATCCCCTTGCCATCCACGAACCTGCGCGTGTCGTTTTGTTTGCCGGTCGTAACTTGTTTTGAATTGTACCTACTCTGCAGTACGGTGGTAACAATTAAAGCTAATCTCACCCAGTAATTGCAGTTTAGTCTATGTAAGTGTGTCAGTAAGTTATGTCTCAATTCAATTCAATTCAATTCAATTTATTCAAAGTTAATTTTTTTTTTTTTTTTTTATGTCTGTGGGCATTATCACAAGATTCCGCGGTAACCAAGGCGTCATATGAAATTTGTTACATTCTTGGTAAGCATATGAAACCATTTACCGATGCAGAAATTGTAAAGGAATGCTTTGTTAGTGCTGCCAATATACTTTTTGATAAATACAGTAACAAAAAGCAAATACTATCTGATCTAAAAAAAAACTACAGCTCTCGGATTCAACCTGTATGAGACGTATTGAAGACATGTCTAAATTTATTCGCGATGATATTATATAAATTAGATAACCAAAGAAAGTGCAAGTTTTTTAGCTTGGTATTTGATTCCAGCAATGACCTTTCAGCAACACCGCAATGCTCGATGTTTGTTAGATATTTTACAGAAAACAATTAAATACAAGAGATTTTTTTTAAATTCCTACCAATGAAAGTTCAAACCCGAGGCACAGATTACCTTGAGACTATTTGTAATTTTTTGGAGCAGAATGAAATTGACATACAAAAAATCGTGTGTTTGTGTACAGATGGTTGTCCTTCAATGACTGGATCCGAAAATGGATTTATTTCGTTATTTAAAAAAAAATATAATTTAATCAATTTAATAACATTTCATTGCATTATCCATCAAGAAAACTAGACGGCGCGTGTTGTACATCCAGAAATAGAAGCTGTAATGAAGACAGTTATCAATATTGTCAATTATATACGAGCAAGGGAATTGAATCACAAAAGATTTAAAAGCCTTCTGGAAGAACTGGGAAGTGAGTATAACGACGTCCTTTTACGTTTCTCGGTGCGATGGCTTAGTAGAGGAAAAGTTTTGGAAAGGTTTTTTTCTTTACGCCATGAAATAATAGTGTTTTTAGAGCAAAATAATAAAGTTTACCCCGAATTAAAAAATGATGAATGGTGGTGTACTTTAGCCTTTTTACGTGATCACGGAAAAACTCAATAATCTCAATCGGAGTTTACAAGGTGAAAATAATATGGTTTCCAATGTGGCAAATAAAGTGTTAACATTTGAAGAAAAGCTAAGCATTTATCATGAAGAAATACAGAATAAAATTTTCCAACTATGACAATACCTACAGAGGACGATACTTACATTTCGGAAAAAACTGCTCCATAATTTCAAATTATATAACTGCACTATTAAACGAATTTCGAGAAAGATTCTAAGATTTAAGAAAAATAAAACAATGTCTTTTACTTATAGAAAATCCACGGCATTTAGAAACAACGACTATCTCAGAGTTGGCTTCCGCTTTAAATTGTAATTACTCAGAGAAGTTCTGTTTAAAGAAAAAAGGGAAAACAGAGAATTTGTGGAATTTTGGAGTATTGTTCCCCAAAAATATATTAGCGTCCAAAGATGTACCCAAATCCTACTAACATTCTTTGGGTCTACATATGTGTGCGAATCGTCTTTTTCAAAAATGATATACACAAAGAACATTTACAGAAACAAACTTACAGATTCTCATCTGGGTGATGTTATAAGGATAGCATGTAGCAAACCAGATCAACTAGAACAAGAAACAAGCCAGATCTTGATAAAGTTTTGAAAAAGTGTTCACAGTATCAAAAATCGCATTAAAACATATCAACATCTTTGTTAAAACTTCTTTTTTTATTAATAAAGTAACTAAATCGTTAAGTTGGAATTAAGTTTTAATTAAGACCTAAATCATTATTGCTTGCGGCCCTCGACACCATGACTGAAACGTGTATGCGGCCCCTATAAAAAAAAAGGTTGAGTATGGCTGGGTTAAAGTATGATATTGCAGATATAAACTGCAAAATTAAAACTCATTGTATTTCCAAGATGATATTTATTTAATCAAAATATTAACCCTCATTATCTATGTATACATTACTGCCATCTAATCGGAAGTTCATTTATGCCTTTGCGATAAAATCTGGGGATCTAGATTCGACAAACTGTGTGAAAGCATTTTGTACTGCCTCCTGGGAAGAATTTTTTTACCACGCAGAAAATTGTCCAAATCAGGAAAAAAATGGTAGTCAGTTGGAGCAAGGTCTGGCAAGTACAAAGGATGACGTATGTTATCTAAGTGCAGCTCCTGTGGAGTTACAACGGTATCCCGTGCAGTGTGAGGTCTTGCGTTATCAAGGAGCAATAATGGTGAAGATCGCTTCACGAGTCGAAGCTGTTTCACTGCCAGTTTCGGCATCATTGTTCGAAGTTTGGCACAGTAAACATCTGCTGATATTGCTTGACCAAACCTGAGAAAGCTATAGTGAATAACACGATGATGAGACCATCAAACAGTTACCATTACCTTTTTATTGGTTAGCTTCGCTTTAGGGCACTGTAGCGGCGCTTGACCTGGGGTCAACCATTGCATTTTTCGTTTACGGTTATTGTAAAGAATCCACTTTTCGTCACATGTCACAATTCGATCCAATATTCCTTAATTTCTGTACCGATTCAACAAGGCAGCGCAAGTATCAACACGCGTTTCTTTCTGCAGATCAGTCAAATCATGAGGCGCCTATTTTTCATATTTTTATCTTATCGATTTGATGCAAATGAGTCACTATTGTAGGTAAAGTAACGTTAAAACCTGCTGCTAATTCCTGGGTAGTTTGAATCGGATTGGCTTCCACCATCTCCTTCAATTCAGCGTTATTCACCTATGTGGGCGGTCTTCCACGTGGTTCGTTCTTAAAGTCGAAGTTTCCATTACGAAACCAAAGATTAAAAAAACTAAAAAACCCGACTGAGGTAAAAGGCTTAAGTTAAAAAAAAAAGAAATAAGCTAAGAACAAGCACATTTTAAATTTAAAAAAGTTGGAAGGAGGCGAGAGCCATTCCATCACTCTCATTCATCAAACTCAAATGGGTCCCGCCTGCTTCCAAGTTTTTTAAGTTTAAAATGTGCTTGTTCTTAGCTTTTTCAGTGTTTTTTAAGTTAAGTTTTTTACCGCAGTCGAGTTTTTTAGTTTTTTTAATTACTTTTTTTATTTCCAGCTTTTTAGTTTACAAATGTGAAAGATTTCGCAGACGATTAGCCAAACAAATTTTTACCGCCTCACCGCGTGGAGGTACTCCCAGCTTCTGTTGTGTTCTGATTCAAAATTTATACCCTGTGTTACTTTCACAATTAATACAAATTTAACGACACCTTTGAAGCTAAAATCCATCGTGCAGTTCAGGCCGCAGAGCGTGCCAAACAATTATACATACATACTGTGCGGGGTTGATCCAGGTATAATTTCAGAAAAAGTTAAATAAATGCGTGATTGAATGTGCAATTTCTATTTTTTATCACAGATGTAGGTAGGCGGTCGAGAAGCATTAAAAAATAAACCGATTGGCCATAATCCACGTAGCCTCAACATAACGATATACGAATTTCTGTAGGCGCTTGCGGGTACACATACATACTTACATACATACATACTCTCGAAAAACATAACCCTCCTTCTGGTGCAGTCTCTTTTCCAAACGCAGCAATGATATTGCGAGCCATTTCTGCAGCGTTAGTACCGCGTCGGAACTCGTAATCAAAAATTACACGGATTTTCGACGTATCCATCTTTTCCGTCTAAGCTGAATAAAATAAAACAAATGACATTCGAAAATCGAATGTTGCATATTTTTTAAAAGAAAAATCTCATAGGTATAATTTAAAAATGTTTCACTCGATAATCTCACACCATGAAGGTTTAATGTTAATTCAAAGACTATCTTTTACTATAAAACGGCAATTTCATAGTTTAACCCATATTTTTATAATTGTTTTAAGAGACAACGCGGTCGCGGTATATGTGCTTGGTGACGACGACTGGGCGGAGGTGGCGCAGCTGCTGCAGCAGCGCGCCGAGCACAGCGGGGCGCGGCTTTATGTGGTGCCCCGAGACCGCGCCGGCTTCGAGCGCAGTCTACAACCGCAATACAGCGCCAACCGCTCGTTTCTGTTCCTCGACTATGACATGTGGCAGGGAGCTCCGGGCGTGACCGTCGTGGAGCCCCCGCCCTGCGTGACCGTCGACTTCGATTGCAAACAAGAGCTAGATTCCGCCATTGCAATGCGCGTCGCCGATGTTAACACTTTAGATGCGATCGCGCCTCAGCTTCTCAAGTTCGTTTATGACTTCCAACCATCGCCAGAATCTTTGAGGCTGATTCTTGAGCAGCAATCAAGCGGAGTAGCCATTGAAGATGCAGCATGCGACTGGATCTTGAAAAACAATAGTCATGTGATTAGTGATGAAGATAAACGAGAATATGATGTGATCCCATACACTGTGTATGCATGTTATTGTGACGGGGATTCAGACAATCTTTTCTTCGACAAACTTAAAAATATTGTTCAAGATGAATTAAAGAATCATACGGATCCAGAAGGCTGGAATGTAACCATAACTAATCGCATAATTAACTGTTCCGACCGGTTCAGTATGAGTTATGAGTTAAAACTGCACATACGTTCAAAGGGCTTCTACAGACTGTTGGGCTTAGTGCTGCTTTCAGCTCAGGGCGCGGCGGAGGCGTCACCCGCGGCCGCTGCCAGCCTCGTGCCGCTCGTGCTGGCGGACGTGGCGCCGGATAACGGCACCACGGCCACTTGCACGTGGCGCGTGGGCCCCCGCCCGCGCCACCTAGCTCATGCGCTGCTCCACTTCGTGCGCGAGTCGAACTGGACCCGCGTCGCCGTGCTGTCCCAACGCACGAAGCTCGCCCAAGATTTCTATGCCGCGCTCGAAGAGGGGGCGGATATCGTTCTTCGCGACTTTCTGATCCCTCTTCATAATATAACGGTACAACAAGCTCAGAAAGTTTTACAAGATCTACAAGATGTAAATGCACGCATCGTGTTTGTTAATGCGGACGCAAGAGCTGCAACCACAATCCTTGCTGCGGCGGTCGCGGCTCGCATGGGCTATACAGACGGCTTCGTGTGGATAGTCCGCGATTGGCAACAAGACGACGACTTTGTGTGCCGAACTGAGCACTTCACAGTTTCGTCCTGGACGCGGGGGATGGGGGACCTCCCGCGCGGGGAGGGGAACGCCGCGTTGCAAGACAAGTTGAACGAGCTGCCTGGCCCGTGGCCGCCTCGCGCCATCTCATACGCTAACGCACTACTCACACTTGTGATTGGCTACAAAGACGTCTTCCAACGATTCCCGACCATGAGACAAGACCTACGTAGCAATCAAATAATTCGGTGAGTACTCATGGTAATTAGCGGAGGAAAAGAAAGTAATTGAATTTCTTTTCTGCCTGTTTAGGAGCCTCGATATCATTTTTTTTAAGACCTACCGACAGACACCCCAGACAGTTATATACCAGGCCACTCAGAAAGTATTGCGATAAATAGTTTTTATATATGGGAGACTGGCCAGTTAGAATCTTTTTCGAAAATATGATTACTTGTAAGTAAAAATATGTGTGTTCCATTTTCAAAATTTCCCTCCACATTTTTTGCGAGCCAATTCAAAGTATCGTGTCTTACTGAAAAATGGATCTGCGCCGGGAACATTTTAGAGCTATGATTTTTCGATTTCAAGTGTCGCCTGAAACCGGATGAATCGTTCGATAGACTTCAAATGGCATTTATGGATGAAGGCCCCTCCAAGGCAACCGTGTATCGTTGGTATAACGAATTTAGGCGCGGTCGACCAACCTTGGGGGTTGAAGAAAGAAGCGGTCGCCCTTTGACGGCTATTACGGAAGAAAACGTGCTAGCAGTGAAAAATTTAATCCAAGAGAATAGGCGAATTAGATATCAGGAGATTCAGCACATATTAAAGATTGGATCGGGAAGCGTTCACGAGATTCTACACGGGCATCTTCGCGTGAGGAGGATAGTATCGCGCTGGGTGCCGCACTACCTCACCGACGCTCAGAAGCAGGCCCGGGTGGAATGGTGCCGTGATATGCTGAACAAATTTGAAGCAGGCTCGTCTCGGCGTGTTTACGACATCGTAACAGGTGATGAGTCCTGGATTTATCAATACGATCCAGAAACCAAGCGCCAGTCGACAGTTTGGGTGTTTCAAAATGAACCAACGCCTACCAAAGTGAAGCGATCTCGAAGCGGGGGGAAGATTTTGATCGCCAGCTTTTTTAATTTGACTGGCCACTTGGCCTCAATTCCCTTACGAGATCAAAGAAGCATCAACGCCGAATGGTATACTACCAAATGTTTACCAGAAGTTTTTTCTGTTGTGAGCAACAAGCGACCAAACACAGGGCTCCGCGGACGACTGCTTCACCACGACAATGCGCCTGCACACACCGCGCTCAAAACGAGGGACTTCCTGGACAGTACACCAGTCAAACTCCTGGGTCACCCTCCTTACAGCCCTGATCTAGCACCGTGTGACTTCTTTTTATTTCCAAAAATAAAAAATCTGCTCAAGGGGATACAATTTTCGTCGCCGGAAGATGCGCTGGCTGCGTTCGAGCAGGCTGTAAACGAGGTGTCTGCGGCGGACTGGAAAAAGTGTTTTGAAAACTGGTTCAGACGCATGAATCTTTGTATAGAGGCTGGTGGAGAGTACTTTGAAAAGATTTAATAAAAATATATGTACCTGTAGAACAATTTTTTTTAGTGTCACAAAACTTTCTGAGTGTCCCACGTATAAGAAAAATATTTCTAATTGGAAATTAAAACATAAAAATTCTTATATATGACGGCGTAAGCGATGGCTGAGCGATAGCGCCGTTGTCATTAGGGTTCGGTGGTACCGGGTTCATGATGAAATGTTAAAATAACAGTTTCGGTTTCGGTACACAAAAATCACAGTTTATTATTTAACACAAATTTACATTAAATAACACTAACAAATAATCTCCACAAAATGGGCAAACCGACAGTTTCGTTCTGAAGGAGTGACTTGGTTGGAGTTCCGAGCAAAAGTGATCTCGGCACAATCCCCACTCTACAAAACGACTCTGTCCACGTGCCGCCATTAAAACAACATCTGACGTCACGGCGTTTACCCCTACTACAATGGTCAAATCAGCAACTTGATGTTTAAAAGTTATCGCTTTCTCCGACATATATATATAAGTTTGCGAACTCTGCCAGTAAGGACATTAATATGAGATTTAAATTTAAGATTCTTATATATGATTATACCTTGGTATTTGATTTCATACGTAGGAGATATAGGTGCACAATGGCATTATACTTGAGTTTGCAAATTGCATGTGTGAGCTTTATGTAATATTGGTGGGTTTGGGTGGGTAGCAGAACTGACCGAGTAGGTAATGAACTTGGTTTTGGAGTTTTTAAGTGTAAGCGTCTGGAGATAAAGCCAGTTCAGCGCTACATTAAAGCCATGTTGTACTTTGTCCTCGAGTTCAGACCAATTGTTGACGACGAAAGTCATAGCAGTTTCGTCTGCAAATAATGTCATCTTAGCATTTGGGATATATAAATTGCATAAGCCGTTTATAAAAACTAGAAATAAGGTGGGACCCAATATGCTTCCTTGTGGTAGGCCATAGTAGATGGGGAGCTCATTGCTGCTGTGCCGATCAATCTTGACTATCTGGGAGCGATTAGTGAGGTAGCTTTGAAAGAGATCAAGGTGCAATCCCCTGACACCCGTCTTTTCAAGTTTGAGTAAGAGAAAACAGACGGGGACGGTGTCGAATGCCTTCGCAAGATGAAAGAAAATTGTTAGAACCTTTTTATTAGTGTTTAGGTTTTGTGCAATATTATTAGTTAGTTCCTGAACTGCGTCACAGGTTGACATGTTTTTACGAAATCCAAATTGTTGTGGTGATATTAGTTTGTAAATTTCTAGGTAGTATACAAGTCTTTTATTGATAAGACGTTCTAGTTCCTTGGATAAGGCAGTCAGGACTGCTATGGTACAGTAATTATTCGGCAAGTTCCCGTCGCCTCCCTTGAAGACTGGGTGAATGATTGCCTTTCTAAAAGAAAAACTGCAGTCTCGAAACAGAGGTTAAAAATATGGCATATTATTGGCGCCAGGGTGGTTGAGTATCTCTTTAGGATGTAGGGTGATATGCCATCCCAGCCAGTTGCAGCATCAGAGCGCAATTAATGGATAGCTGCTGTAATTTCGTCAAGGTCAGTAGGCTCAAGGACGAACGATGAAGTTGATGAGATGTCAGAAGTGGGTTGAGTGACTCTCAATGGCTGCGTAGTACTAGTGTGAATATTATTTGCAAGCCTCTCGCCAATGTTAACGAAGTATGAGTTTATAATGCTGCAAGACTCGATAGGTGAAGTTGACAAAGTTAGTTATTGAACAGATGTATTTTTAGTTTTAGTAGTGTTAGTTACCCGTTTAATAGTGTCCCATAGTGTTTTTGGTTTTTACTAGCTTTTTTAGTTCCTCTGTATCATAAATTCTCTTAGCTTTCTTTAAAACACCAATACAAAAAATGTGTATCGAAGGTAAGTAATTTTTAGAACTTCATTTCCTTAGGTTTTTTTAACTTTCTTGTGTAGAGCATCCCTGTTTCTTATACACCGTAACAAACCAGATGTGATCCATGGCTTTAGGATTCTCCTTTTTGATGAAACTGTTTTAACTGTGGTATTTTCAGAAATGGATACAGTCATTAAGTTAAAAAATTTATCGTTAAATATTTATTATGTTGAAAATAGGGGTGAAATCCAGTTGTGACATTGATTTGTCAAGCCCGTCATAGTCAATTCTCGTTATAAGGGCGTTTGCGACCGTTTTTAAACATTTATCGTGAATGCAAAGTAAGGAAGTGTGATTAGTTATTGTGGAGCTTAAAACAAAGGTTTGCGTAGGGGAAATTGTTTTGAAAAACGTGTGGTCCAAGCTATTGCCATCTCTGGTCGGTAGGGTGTGGGCAGGGAGATAAACGTGAAAGGCAAGGTAATTTAGGTATTCGTGGGAGCGCATGTCAGATGTGGTAGGTTTGATGTCCACGTTCACGTCGCCTGTTAGAACTACTGATTTAAATCTATGCAGCGACGGCAGAATGTTGTTAAGAACTGTGAGAAAGCTGTTTATATTGTCTATTGACGGTGATCGATAGACACAGATGATCGCCAAGTCAAAGTAAATTTTTATAATAAGACCAGATGTAGATCGATGGAAATCTGGCTCTTCGCATGTAACAGACAGGTCCGATTTTTTACACTATCACTTTGATTTATGTATATGTTTGGTGGTCATGAACACGGAGTAATTATTGAGAATCGGGATAATAGTATTGCTAGAGCATGATAACCAACATTCAGTTAAAACAACCAGATCGCAATCGAAATTAATTCGTTGCAGAAACGTTTGCAAGTTTAAAAAGTTACGGTTTACAGAGCGTATACAAGGTGTTGCTTTGCATCCTCGTCAAATTTAAGGAGGTAACTATGCTAATGATTCTCGACCCGAATCAATAATAAAATGGGCAGGTATTTTTTTAATTTTTTCTTAATATTGGGAATCGATAAGTTTACACCACCCGTATTAAAACGCGGCCCGTCTAATACTAGCCCTATAACCACGCTTTCAAACACACAAACAAATGCAGACGTTTATTCGATAAACGGGTGATTCTCCTCTTTTGAAAAGGGCTTCATTCTGAAATAGTGTCAAATTAAAAGTATTAAAACCCTCTTAGGGATGGAATTGAAGTCGTCACGGACATGACCTAAGGAGTTTATATGGTGACATGGTGAAGTTGTAATATGTAGGAGTTGAGTGAGTCATGTAGGTATGTTGAGATTATATTGTGTTGATAGTAATAGTTATGTGTGTGAGTTTTGTTTGTATTTAGTATTTTAACATAGGAACTAGAAAAACTCGTAAAAGTAATCAAATAATACATAAGATATAGCAGGGTATACTTAAATGCAAATAGTCACGCTTTGATGAATGCCGCCAGCTGCTTCAGTTATTCTTCGCTTCTCACCTCTCTTGATAGTTTGGCTATAAGGATCCTTTTGCTTAGCGTGGTTTCGAATAAGGTAAAATAACCTATTAGTATTGGCTGTTAAAAGCTCGGTGACGAAGATAGGTGTTTCCGGTGCAGATTTTAAGTTTAGATGGGTTGATTTTATCTTGTCTGTGGGCTTGCGTTTATTGTAGTCCTTAACAGCAGCAAGAAAATTCGTCTTCGTCAGGGTATTACAGAACTCAACGGATAAACTCTATGTTAAGTTTTCCTTTTTCGAGAGTAGTTTTACAATATCACGGATACTTACAATATAGACGTTTTGATAAGACTGTGGTCGAGAAATTCCAATTTGTTTTCTAGCGTAGCTAACTGGATTATTATCAAGGAACTGCAATTGATCGGAGACCGCTGTCATTACCTTTTCGAGATCAGTATTTGTGACCGTAATTTCTGTGTAGTGTTTTTTTATTTCCTTAATATGACCTTCCAATTTGTCCAAACGGGTGCTCTGAGTACAAATCATCTCTCATTGATCATCTTCTTGATTTCAATTCACCTTTCTCACAAAGTTTAAGCATATTGGGTGATACACAATTCACAGAAAATAAAGACCCACCCTTAAGTGCAATTATACAAGAGGAACTTACATTAAAAAATCTGAACGATATAATAATTCTCCGTTTACGAGAAAATAATAAGGCAATAATAGTAGAGTTACAAGACACAATTCAGATTGAAATTAACAAGGCGACTAACAAAGTAAGGGAAGACTTTGAGAGTAAAACAGACACATTATCCAAAGTTAATAAGCAACAAGGTGAAGACATAGCAACAATAAGCAAGAAAATAGAAATGTTAACCATAAAAAACGAAAAAAATAAAGACTGAAATTAAAAACTTGACGACACTTAAACCGGAAAAAAGCTTGCAGTGCACTGAGAACAACCGCAGGAAAATCGTACTATACCGTTTTCCCGAATATTATAGGGAACCAGATTATGACCAGCAATATAGATTGATTTATCTTCTGTATGAAAAACTGGATATTGACCTCACAGGGTACATTGAGGAGACTTATCGACTGGGTAGAAAACATTGTAAAAATCGACCGTTAGTCATTGAACTAATTAGTAAAAGTATGGCTAAATATATTATAGAAAATAAACAATGTCTACAAGGAACTAGATTGTATATATCTGAATTTTTAGATGAAAATTCAAGATCACAAAGAAAAGAAATGCATGAAGAGATGCTGAAAGCTAGGAAAAAAGGATTGTACGCAATAATAAGAAATAATCAGTTGTTCATAGAGGGTAAATGAACAGAGATACAAAAGCGGGACTTACACATTAACAGTACACCAATGCAAAGCAAACAAAACCAAACTCAACACTATATAGATGAAGTTAGCGACAATCATACCCATTCATTTCGAAGCCCCAGACCAACAATTTAAATAAAACAATTTACAATTTAAAATTTTGTTCCAAAATATCCAAAGCATTTGTAATAAACAACACCTTCTAGAAACTTTCATCGTCGACAATCGCGCCTTCAAAGCAATATGCATGTGTGAGACCTGGCTCACCAAAGAAAAAATAGAAACCTTGCAATTGACTGGATTTAAAACTGCAGCATCGTTTAGTCGCCGCTCTCGAAGTGGTGGCGGTGTCTGCATTATGTTAAAGGACGATATTGAATGTATAGAATGTTATGACATTAGAGATCTAACCATTGAATATTGTATAGAAGTATGTGCATGTGCGCTACCAAAACAAAACCTTTTAATAATCATTATGTACTGGAATAGAAGAGAGGAAGAAATTTTTCTTAGCCAATTAAAACAAATAATGAAGATAATAAATAACAAGTATAAAAAATTTAACGTCATAATAGGAGGCGATTTCAACATAAATGTTTTGGAAAATAACACAAAAACTAACCAATTTATAAATCTCTTGCTAGGGTATGAATTTGAACAACACATAAGGGAACCTACGCGTATCTCACAGACCACGTCAACATGTCTGGATCTCATTTTTACAAACTTTACTGACAACAAAGTGTACACAACCGTAGATAAATTAGGTTTTTCCGACCACTGTGGGACAATAATGCATATGACATTTAAACAAAAAGCAAGTGATCCCGTATGGTTTACCAAGAAGAGACTTTTTAACAAAAGTAACATACAAACATTCAAATCAAAACTAAATACACAAAACTGAAATAACATCATACAACCGAATAAAAATTTGAACGAAAACCATCAGTCGTTTCATGACACATTAACAAATATCTTAAATGAATGTATCCCTACACGTATAATTAAATTAAGAACGAGACATCAAAATCATTGGCTAACCGTTGGTATAAAACGATCCTGTACAAATAAAAGGCTATTAAAAATTCTATCCCTAAAAATTAATAACAAATACTACAAAAAATATGAAAAAATCCTTAAAAAATCAGTAACGATAGCAAAAAAATTACACTATATAAATAAAATGAATAAATCGACAAAAAAAGTCAAAACTATGTGGAATATTGTAAAAGAACGAACAAACAAGACAATAAAACAAGACAAACAGAATATAACACTACAAACAAAAAACCTGGTAAGTGACCCTAAACAAGTGGCTAATATCTTCAATGATTTCTTCGCATCCATTGGGGAAAGCACCTCCCAAACATCTGTCTTAGAAGGAACGAAAACATCGGTGATTAATCCCACTCAAAACACGATGTTTCTTAGCCCAGTTTATGGATACGAAGTTAATAAGATCTTAAAAAATCTAAAAAATAAAAATAGCCACGGAATAGACGAACTTCCACCAATCCTTTTTAGACAGTGCGCCGATGAATTAACCTTACCATTTTTTAAACTGATTAATCAATCATTTGAGGAAGGAAAGTTTCCAGATAAATTGAAAAAGGCTTTAATAAAACCAATCCACAAAAAAATGCAAAAACAGACCCTAACAATTATAGACCAATCGCCCTTCTTCCTACTGCGTCCAAAGTCTTTGAAAAAGCAATGTGCGATCGCGTATATTCTTTTTGTGAAAAATTTAAGCTATTTAATGACTGCCAAAACGGGTTTCGCAAAAATAGATCCACAACGTTAGCAGTTTATAAGTACATCCAAGAAGCTTTAAATATAATTAATAATAAACAATATGCAATAGGAATATTACTTGATATGACGAAGGCCTATGACAAAGTGTAATTTCAAATCCTGTTAAATAAATTATACGGTATAGGAATACCTACGCGGAAAAGCCCACGATTGGTTTGCATCATATCTAGAAAGTAGAATAAAAAAACAAAAGAAGCACAGCTCATAAGATCAGATGTCAGACCAATACAAGCTTCAACTCCCCAGGGAAGCGTTATAGGATGTCTTCTATTCCACCATCCCAAAACCATAGAAGAGCCAAGTGTTCTATTTGCGGACGATATTACAATCCTCACCTCATGTCAAACAAATGTAAATCTAAATGAAAAATTAAATTACATTTTAATAATATAATTAACTGGATGAATGATCATAATCTCGAAATAAATTTTACAAATACCAAACTAATAACATTCCATCCACGTCCAAAAAATCAGATAAATATAAATTTCACAATTAATGAAATTGAATTAGAAACAGTTAAAGAATTCACCCTCTTAGGTTTGACAATAGACACAAATATTAATTGGAAATCGCACGTACTTAAATTGAATTCAAAAATCTCAAAATTTTCATACGCCCTCCGGGAGATTAAAAAGACTACCAACCTACAAACTGCAATAGTCACATATTATGCATATGCCCATGCTTGGTTCACTTATGGTATCATTCTATGGGAAAATAGCACGGGCGCTTCTTCCGTATTTATCCTACAAAAACGTCTTATAAGAATAATTACGAACATAGAACAAACCAACAGTTGCAAACCATACTTTAAAGAACATAAAATCCTCACCTTGATTGGTATTTATATTTTGGAATTGTGTAAATTGGTGCGTAAATATCCTGATACATACAAAACACGAGGACATACACAAACAAGCCATTCGTTCCGTCATAAGAACAGATTAAATTTACCTCAGTCCCATCTTAAAATGCACTCTTCTAGTCCTTATTCTATGTCAATTAAAATAGGTATACAATAAATTACCAGAGAACTTAAAACAAATATATTTTTAAGCAAAGTAAAACAATTCTTAATTAATAAAAGCTATTACTCATTAGACGACTTTTTAAATGATAAAATTTAACTATTCTTTGACTGATAATTTGACTAATTGTACTATAGAAATACCAAACTACTTCTGGTTTTGCCTCTTCACTATTATTATATATTAATTAAACAATAAATTACATAATAAAAATATGACATTTTAAAATAACAAATATGCACCCAATAAAACTGAAATACAATAATATTACAAGTAATAAATACTTAAAATAAATAAATTAGTGATATAACCAAATATAATAATTTTCAATAAAAAGCAATGATATAAATATAATAAAATAATCTACTTAATTTCCAATTTCCTTTAGTCTTACGGAATTAAACGGTTTAAATAATAAAAATGCACCCAATAAATACAATATAACTGGAATATCATAATATTATAAATAGATAGAATAAAGAAACGAATGATATAATCAAATATAGTAATTAATTTCTTAATAAATTAATTAGGTATATAAATACAATAAAAAAAAAACAGTCTACCTAATTTAATTGTGTGTTATGGAAAGTTGATAAAAGCGCTCTTCCTCTCTCCTACCTATTTATCTAATTTTGCTGTGCCCGACAGGGTCCATAATTGTTTCTTCTTAATTGTATTTACCACCTGTATATGTACATTATGGATTGCAATAAATAATTTGAATTGAATTGAATTGAATACGTTCCCACTCTTCTGCAATGATTATTTTTAGCTCCCTGATGTTTTGTGGAGCAGGTTGCACTGATCTTACCCGTCTCTTTAGAACATCCCAGACATGCTCAATTGGATTGAGGTCAGGACTTCGAGCTGGCCAATCTAAACGACGGATCCCAACTTCCTGCATGTACGCTTCCGCGTCGCCAGAACGGTGCGGGCGAGCATTGTCGTCCATAAAAATGGAACCTTCCCCAAGTGCAGTCAATGTGGGTTGTGCATATGGAATTAGGACTTCCATTATTTACCGGTGTGCATTTATTGTTCCATTTTCTATGAAAACTAACTCCGTACGCTCCGTCGAATTAATTGCTGCCCAAACATAACGGAGCCTCCGCTATAAGGAGTGATTTCTTCGAAACACACTTCCGCATAGCGTTCCCGTGGTCTTCGCAGCACTCGCCGGCGTCGGTCCTCTCCACACAAAGAGATTCTAGCTTCATCAGAAAACAATACTTTATTCCAGTCCTCCAGAGTCCATGAAACACAGTTCCGAGCAAACTGAAGTCGAGCAACACGGTGCTCACGGAGTAATTTAGGGCCCCGAGCTGGGCGGTAACTCCTGATATTGGCAGCCAAAAGCCTCCTCCTGACCGTCCACAAGCTAACTTCTACTCCTCTTACTTCTTCAAGGCTCTTCTTCAGGTCCACACTTGACGCCTTACGATTCCGCAACGCCTGACTCACCAAAAAGCGGTCATCTCTTGGTTCTGTGCATCGTTTTCTTCCCGAACCGGGTCTTCTTTTGACCGAACCGGTCTCTTGATACCGTTGCCAAGTCCTCTGGACAGTTGAACGACTCACATTTAGCCGCTGAGACACGTAAGTTTGCGAAAAGTTTCTTCAAGTAGGGCTATAATTTTACCGGCCCTTATCGCTTTATCATTCATATCAAAAAGTGGTATTTAATGTAAAAAGAAAGATTAAATTGTTTAATTTGCAGAAAATATCCAAAAAGTTTTATAATATCGTAATCTGTTAAAAATCGTTTCAGCAATTCGCGCCATTAGTAAAGCAATTTTAGAATAATCCACAATAATCATTATTTTTCTTTTATTAATTTCAAATTTTAAATTTGGAACGTAAAGAATCATGCCAGGATGCTTCAAATAACATGCTAATACATCGTCAAATTAATAAAACCTATTTCTTGTTCTTCTTCATTGAAGTAGAGAAAAAAATCTTAAGTGCCCGTTTTTTTTTGCGAAAGAGTTTATTATGCATATTTTAGCAGTTTAACTCCGTGCTCGATAGATGGCGTTGTGCATTTGACGGCAGTTTCTGAATCGCGGTGTTAAGATTTTCCATGAATGAACTACGCTCGCTCCTAAATCTATACATAAACAATATTAAAATTGTATAAATAGAAAACAATGTTCCGAAATGGCACAACAACTACCGCATGTGTGCTACTGTTCACATTTCGCACAAATATTCCTTTCTTAAAACTTTATTTTTACAAATATTCTGTTTTAGGCTACCATTTGAAGGCTTCTTCAAATAATAGCCTATATACTCGTATTATCACGCTGTGCTTGACGAGGTTCATTATGCCCGTATTCTTCAATTGTTTGTCATTTCATGACAAGCATGAGAACGGCTATTCATATATTATATCAACGGAATAAACGGCCTAGGGGTGTCATACCGCTCTGTAAATTACGTGGTTGTAAGTAAGAGCCCAAAATTCGAATATTTTTGTGATACTGTGTCTTTATAGCCCACTCCGTCTCCCAGATGAAAGGTCTGTGACCCGGCAGTGACATCGGCAGATTAGGCTTATATGTATGTTATGACTAGCTGTTGCCCGCGACTTCGTTCGCGTGGACGAAGTTTCATACAAATTTTCAACCCCCATTTTAACCCCTTAGGGTATTAATTTCCAAAAAATCCCTTCTTAGTACATAGTAGCACACTTAGGTCATTTAAGGAAAATTTGTGCAAAATTTCTTGCTTCTGGACTCAGCGATATCAACTGGGCGTTGATCAATCAGTCAGCCAGTCAGCTTTTTACTTTATATACATAATTATATATATAGAAGATAGATAGATATCGAACTCGTCACATATCCAAATTTTGCAAGTAAAGCTAGCTTGTGAAATTTGGAGAAATGGCGCTGGTGTCCGCTTATCAAATTATTGTCGATCTTGGCAAACGTATCTCTATTAATTAAAATCGTGGCAGGTCACTCAAAGAAGGTCTCATCAGTAAGCCTGTGACAGGCGTCGATCAGCAACTTCGCTTCAAGGAGCGCTCCATCGAGGAGACGTTCGTATTCGTAGACCAGTGGTGCGGCGGCAACTTCACGCAGCGGCTGGCGACGTGGCGCGTGAACGCGACCAGTGGCATCGTGCGCAGCGAGAGCGCGCAGCATGCCCTCTCGCTGCCCCCTAACCTGCCGCGCGACGACGGCGCCTCGGGCTGCACCGTGCGCTCCGGCGACGCCTTCCATCCCACCTGCCACGACGCCGAGTGCGCCTGCGCGCTGCTGCTGCTGGCGTTGGCGCCCGCCGCTGGACTGCTGGCGCGCCACGCGCTGCTCCGCCGCTTTGCGCGCCTGCAGCAGGAGCAGCAGATCCAGGTGATCGCTCGGCGGCGCAACGTGGCCACCGTGCTGGCCGCATACCTGGTGGAGCGCACTTCGCTAGAGCTGCACGAGGAGCTTGGCGCGGGCCGCTTCGGCAGCGTGCGCCTGGCGCGGCTGCGCGAGCCCGCTTGCGCCTCGCGCTACATCGCCGCCAAGGCTCTCCGCGAGAACGCAGCGCCCGCAGAGGAGAGCGAGTTCCTCCGCGAGGCGTGCACGATCGCCTCTCTCGAGCACGCGCACATCGTGCGTCTGGTCGGCGTGTGCATCGCGGATGGGCCGCCGCTGGTGCTCATGGAGCTGGCGTTCTTTGGTGACCTGCTAGCCTACCTGCGTGCGCGGCGCCACCTGGTGGAGAGCGCAGGCTCAGAGGCGCTGGAGGCACCGGCAGCGCGCGGCGAGGCGGAGCATGTGTCGGCCGCGGCGCTGACGCGGCTGGCGCGCGAGGCGGCGGAGGCACTGCAGTACCTGGGCGTGCGCGGCGTGGTGCACCGCGACGTGCGCGCCGCCAACTGCCTGGTGGACATGCGGCGCTCGCTGAAGCTGGCCGACTTCGGCATGGCGCGCGACACGGTGGCCGGTGCGGACGGTGCGCCCGAGTACGCGTGCCGGCGCCGCGGTCTGTTTCCCGTGCTGTGGATGGCGCCCGAGAGCCTGGCGCACGGCGTGTTCTCGGCGGCGTCCGACGTGTGGGCGCTCGGCGTTCTGATGCTGGAACTGGTGACGCTGGGCGCGCGGCCCTACGGCACCATGTCGCCGCTGCGCGTGCTGGAGTACGTGGCGGCCGGCGGCTCCCCGCCGCTGCCGCTGGACGCCACGCCGCAGACGTGAGTGTGCGGGCAGGTGGGGTGCTTGAGGCGGTGTTCGAACCGCTGCTGACGGAGTGTGTTGCAGGCGCGGGCTGGCGCGGCTGTGCTGGGCGCGCCCGGCGGATCGGCGGCCGAGCGCGGCGGAGGTGGCGGCCTACCTGGCGGCGTGGCCACTGGCGCTGCGCCCGGCGCTGCTAATCGGGCGTGATGAGCTGGCCGACGCCGATAGTGGCTTCGGGGAGTCTCCCTCCACAGCGCTGCTGCCGCCCGACTCTCCTATGCATTCCCTCAATCAGTTCCACAATCTCGCCGCCACTTATTGATTTACGCAAGTAACTAAAGTTCATGTTTATTATTCACGTTCAACAAAGGTAGACTTGTTATGGTCAACGTTTAGTTACTGTTATTATGTTGTTTGCAACATGTTAAGCTTAGCACACACTACAGCCCCAGTGCATCTAATCACATGTCAATACAAATAAGGCGTGGTGCGACCCCCTTTTGGATTAACAGTTTACAAGACACATAAGTTATTGGTTGAAACTGATTTAATAACGGCGTATCAAACATGTGTAACGTCTACATTACGATACGCCATCATATATCGGGGTAACTTCACTAATACGGAGAATGGTATTTAGGGCTTAAAAAGGTGTTGTCCAAATAGATTAGCGTTTTTTGTTTTGTGAGCCTATAGATACGTTCAACTAATAGTTATTAAGACATGTTTACTTACAGTCCACTATATTGAAGTCAGTTGCGAATAAACCTGCATGCTAACTACACGTTGTTTTCTTCCAAAAAGTCAAAGCAAACAAAAATAAACCTTATATATTCATCATTTGGTCCGTATTCGAGCCGGATCGTGTTAATGAGCATCGAGCCCGGTGACCCACGAGAACAAAAGAATTACCTGAGTGCGATAAGTACTTGCCGGGTGACACGTTTTCTATGTGCAAGTTATAAAACATTTTTAACAAACGAGTTATTACAGTGAAATTGATTGACTATAACCGGTTACTTGTTTACAAGGTGTATGTGACTTTTGTTGCAAATAACAGTACATTGAGTGAGTGTTTAAAGAAATAAAAATTAACAAACTGTTACTTTGCGAGCATTTATAACCTAAAACCAGTGACCGATCGGAGTGTTGTTTGCTGAGATTACTTTGCGAGTTTATTTGTTACTACAATGGAGGCACTTTTTGCATTACAAGATGAGTTGTTCGACAATTTGGTGAAAGCTGAGAGAAACTATAAGAAAACTCCGAAGGAAAGAATTAAACGTCAGTACTTAGAAACGAGATTGGAGTTGTTAGAACAACTATTTAAAGATTTTAAAGACGGACACATGGAGATAGTTGCAAAAGCGAAAACTAAGAAGGAACCATATTTTACAGAAGGAAAATATGAGATTTTTGAGGAGCTATATGTGCAGTATAAATCAAGTTTGCGAGAAGCTTTGCAACAGTTGTTGCCGCCAGTTACTGAGTTACCTAACGTGGCAGTTAGCAGCGCGTACAACAATTGTAGTGATGTAAAACTACCCCGCATACAATTACCTACATTTGGGGGTAAATATGAAGAATGGCCAAGCTTTTATGACATGTTTTCCTCATTAATACACAACAATAAGAATATTTCATCGGTACAGAAATTACATTACCTCAAGTCCAATTTGAGTGGAGAAGCATTAAATCTACTAAGTAATTTTTCGACGACTGATGCAAATTATGAGGATGCGTGGCAGCAGTTAGTTCGGCGATACAATAATAAGCGTTATAATTGCAATACTATTATGAGGACTTTATTTGGCACAAAGAAAATTCAATCCGAGTCAGCCAATGCAATTAGGAGTTTGTTGGATACGACGTCTACCTGTCTTAAATCTTTGGAGAACTTGGGCATTAGTACTGAATCTAGTTACGCTAACGCGTCTATCGTTCACTTAGTCGTCTCAAAACTGGACACGGAATCTGTCAAACAATGGGAACAGCAGTTAAATATGATGTGTGATGAGTTGCCTACTTGGATACAATTAAGAGATTATATAGAGTACAGATTCAGGACCCTAGAAATGATAGATACAAACGGGAACCGCACCGCGCAACAAGCTAAGCCTGCTGCTAAGTCAAAATCTTTTCACGCATCAGTAGAGAAGGAGAAAGAGAACAAGTCTAAGGCTAAACAAGAGTGTCCGATGTGTCATGAAATTCATTATCTTAACCAGTGCAAGCGTTTTAGCCTTATGACACCTAAGGAAAGACAGGACTTCGTTCAAACGAGTAAATTATGTTTTAATTGCCTGGCACCAACTCATGCGGTAGTCAAGTGTCGTCAGTCATTCAGCTGTAAGAAATGTGGGAGAAGACATCACACGATGTTACACTTTGAGAGAGAGAACCAGGAGCCGGCAGCCGCAGTGTCAGCGAGTGAACCACAACAGGAGAGAGGGAGTACAACACGAGGTGACACAAACATAACTGCTACATTTTCTAGAGGAGAGCTACAACCCAACAGCGTGCTACTTGCGACGGCTAAGGTCAAGGTATTCCGTTCTAACGGTTTTAAACAAATAATTCGTGCTTTACTTGATCAAGGGTCACAGGCATCTTTTGTATCTGAATCAACTGTACAATTATTAGGTCTTGTGCGCAAACCAGTTAGTGGCTGGGTGTCAGGGTTGGGAGATGGCCGTATGAGGATAAAAAACACGGTTTCACTTCGCCTGGAATCACGTCATAATCCAGCTAGTTCCATCCTAGTTAACGCTTATGTGTTGCATTCCTTAACGTCCCTACTTCCTTCAACAAACGTGAGCACTTCCAAATGGGTAGAAATTGACAATCTTCCTTTAGCTGATCCTACATACGCGACGCCAGGTAAGATCGACATTTTGCTAGGTGCAGAGGTTTATAGCGAAATATTACTGGATGGTGTTATGAAGCATCCTGATTGTAATTTAATAGCACAGAATACAGTGTTTGGATGGATTTTGTCAGGAAGAATGTCAAAGGAAATTCGAACGTTAGCAAAAGATAATCTCATTAGTATGCACATACAGGTGAAAGAGGATGAGTTACTTAAACGGTTTTTTGAGATGGAAAATGAGCCTAATTTAATAAGGAAAGAGATAACCAATAGCGAGAAAGCATGTGAGGATTTTTTTGATTTAACGACAGTGAGAGATAATGAAGGGAGATTCATAGTGAGATTACCTTTTGCAACGGACGATCCTAAGTGTCAATATGGCAATACAGAAGAGAGGGCAGTGAAGAGGTTAGAATATTTAGAGAGAAAACTATCGAAAGATGCAAAGTTGAGAGAAGAATATAATAAAGTTATGAGTGAGTATTTGAGCATGAACCACATGAGACTGGTTTCTGAGAGTGAGTGTCAGAAGTCTAAGGCTGTCTATCTTCCTCACCATGCTGTGGTGAGAGAAGACAAAGACACCACTAAAGTGAGAGTTGTCTTTGACGCTTCGAGCAAAGGTGAAAACGGTGTGTCACTAAATGATGAGCTTCTTGTTGGACCAAGGTTACAACAAGATTTAAGGCACATCTTGATGAGATGGCGTCATCATAAAATCTGTATCGTAGCCGATATTGTTAAAATGTATCGGATGGTGAGAGTGGCGGACGAGGACACAGATTTCCAGAGAATTGTCTGGAGATTTGATCCGTCGGAGCCCATACAACGTTACAGATTGTTACGTTTAACTTTCGGTACAGCATGCGCGCCATATCTAGCTGTCAAGGTATTGCATAGACTTGCTGAGTTAGAAAAGGAGAAGTATCCATTAGCGGCGAGTATAACAAAACAATGCTATTATATGGATGACTTAATGACCGGGTCTGACACGGTTAATGAGGCAATTAGGATTTATGAGGAGATGAATGAGTTAATGAGGTGTGGTGGTTTTGAGTTACAGAAGTGGAATAGCAATGATGAGAAGTTTTTAGAGCAGATTGGGAAAACTGAGTTGAATACAAGGCAATCTATTAAATTAAATGATCTAATCAAGGTGTTAGGATTGAGTTGGAATAAGAAGAATGATAATTTTGAATACGTAATAACCTTACCTGAACCTAAGGATTCAGTCACTAAAAGACAAGTATTATCTGAGGTAGCAAGACTGTATGACCCTTTAGGCTGGATTGCCCCAGTGGTAGTTAATGCTAAGATTTTAATTCAGAAACTGTGGAAATCTGGTCTTCAGTGGGATGAGAGTTTGACGGATGAATTAAATGGTGGGTGGCGAAAATATCGACAAGGGCTACTAGATTTAATTAATATTAAAATACCTAGGTGGGTAAATTTTACACAAGAGTGCAAGAGAGAGTTACACGTCTTTTCAGATTCTTCGAAATCCGCTTTTGCGGCAGCAGTTTACATAAGAGTGATTGATAGTTCAAATGGAGTGCATGTACATTTACTGGCCGCAAAGACTCGAGTTGCCCCAATCGTAAAAGAGATTTCTATTCCCCGACTTGAATTGTGTGGCGCCACTTTAGCAGCTAAGCTTATATGTGAAGTATCACAAGTTCTAGAGATACCTAAGGAACATTTGTATGGATGGACCGACTCCACCATAGTGTTAGCATGGCTCAAAGGAGGCTCAAGTCGATGGGCAACATTTGTGAGCAACAGAGTGTCCACTATATTAAATATTATGGATTACCACCAGTGGAATCATGTCTCATCAGAGACAAACCCTGCAGACTGTGCTTCGCGTGGTCTGCAGCCCAAGGAGTTGAGTGAGCATACACTGTGGTGGAGAGGACCGCAGTGGTTGTCAAAAACTACAGTACACACAGAGAATACACTTATTGAAGACACACACGAAGAAGAACGAATCCAATCTTTAACCGTTTTATCTAACTTTGACGAAGAATTTGTGTGGTCAAAATATTCATCTTTAAATAAACTATTAAAAATTGTATCTTATTGTAAACGAGTTTTGAATTATAATTTAAGGAAAGATAATAGACCTAAACTACCTAAATTTATTACACCTAGTGAAATGAATGAGACTTTGTTAGCATGCATTAAACAAGTACAAGAGCGCGAGTTTTCATTTGAAATTAAGCGATTAAAGATTGGAGAATGTGTGCCTAAAGGGAGTAAATTACGATCTCTTTGTCCCTTTTTGGATCAAAAGGGGATACTAAGAGTAAGTGGACGCATAGCACAATCGGACGCGTGTTATGACACGAAGCACCCGATAATTATGCCTGGTAACCATCATTTTACCAAGGTTTTAATTGCGGATGCTCATGCAAAAACATTGCACGGTGGTCCACAAGCTATGTTAAACTTTCTTAGAACCAAGTACTGGATCTTACGTGCCAAGGAACGTGTTAAAAAATGTTTTAGAGAGTGCACTATTTGTTTGAAATACTCCACAAGGAAGACTACTCCTCTAATGGGGCTACTTCCAGAGGCAAGGTTGAAACCTAGTAAGCCATTCAAATCCACTGGTGTGGATTACTGTGGTCCTGTTTTTATCAGATTTTCGCCAGGCCGCGGGGCCAAATCATACAAAAGTTATATTTGCGTGTTCGTGTGTATGGTTACACGAGCAGTCCACTTAGAAGCAGTAACCGACATGACTGCCAAAGGTTTTATTGCGGCGTTTAGGCGATTTACTGCTCGTAGAGGCCATTGTCAGGACTTATACAGTGACAATGGCACTAATTTTGTTGGCGCCGATAAACAAATGCGAGAAATGTTTAGTAGTGCCCAATCTTCTCTTCCTGGAGAAATAGCAGAGTTAATTTCTTTAGAAAGAACCACTTGGCATTATATTCCTCCCCACTCGCCTAACTTTGGCGGGCTGTGGGAATCCTCGGTGCGCGGTACTAAGACCCACTTGAAAAAGGTATTAGGAAATAGTACACTTACGTACGAAGAAATGTCAACTGTCCTGGCGCAAGTGGAGGCGTGTTTAAACTCGAGACCTATTTCTGTGTTGAGCGATGACCCAAATGACCCTCTACCCTTGACACCAGGTCACTTCTTGGTAGGCGAATCATTGTTAAATATTGCAGATGAGGATTATACTAATTGTAATATTGTTGGTTTGGATAGATGGCGATTGACGCAAAAAATTGTAACAGATTTTTGGAATAGGTGGTATAAAGAATACCTAGTTAATTTAAATCAAAGATATAAATGGAACACTAAACGTGATGAACCAGAAATAGACGATATTGTTGTTTTAAAAGAAGACAATGTACCGCCAGCTAAATGGTTACTTGGTAAAATTATAAAAAAATATCCTGGACCTGATAATGTAACTCGAGTTGTATCCGTAAAATGTCAAAGCGGAGAATATAAGCGTCCAGTGAGCAAAATTTGTATTTTAACTAAATGAAATTTGTTTATTTTACCTGTTATGTTGCTATATAATGTCGTTAAAACCTATTATAGTTGTTTTCAAGTTCAGAGTTTATTTACTTACCTGTCCAAATGAAGTTTAAAAAGCCAATGTAAGATTATGTTGTATAATTACTATGATGAGTTCTTCCAAACCTACTATTTACCTGCATCGTTAAAATCAGCCGAGTTACGTACTAATGACCTACTTATAAAACGTGTTTGTTATCAATGTACCTAACTGAATTCTTCCGGCGAAGCCGCACGTGTTCTGCGTTGCTTGAATGTATTTACTTACCTACTTCAAATAAGAAAGACACAGGTTGTTCTGTTATTCATTCAATTGTTTTTTTTTATTATGTTTTTGAGAGGAATGTTTTATAGGAGTTTGTATTTACACTTGTTATTATTTGTTAAGTTTACACCTTAACATTTCAATTTTTTTATTGTTTAATTTTTTTGTTAAGGTGTTGTTAAAGAACTATGTTCTTTGGCGGGCGGAATGTCCAAATAGATTAGCGTTTTTTGTTTTGTGAGCCTATAGATACGTTCAACTAATAGTTATTAAGACATGTTTACTTACAGTCCACTATATTGAAGTCAGTTGCGAATAAACCTGCATGCTAACTACACGTTGTTTTCTTCCAAAAAGTCAAAGCAAACAAAAATAAACCTTATATATTCATCAGTGTATTAGGGCGATATGCGGAATTCAGTACACAGACAGCAGTAAAGCGTTCTTTGATAGTCTTCGGATACTAATATTTCCATGTATGTACATACGGTTGCATATTAGCAAATTTCAAAAGAACAACGTACAAATCAACAAAGTTTAAAATAACGATGGTCATTTAATCAAAAGTTCAGCTGACCAAAATCTGGAATATCAATGTTTAATTTATTAATTACACTATTGACCAAATCGTTTAAAGGTCAAAATGGATTACTGGATAAATTATTAATTATCAAATGGATAAACTGAAAAAGGTAAAAATAATATTAATATTAGCGAATAGCGCCTGTCTGATACAGAAAGCCTTTGCACAACATGACCGGTTTGCTAATACAAATAATATAGGCGTCATACTAATGCGGGTGGAACTTAGATAATATTTTTTTTTATTTAATAGTCAATTGAATGCATGTTACAAACTGTTTGAAGCGTTAAAGTTAAAGTGCATTTCAATGGATTTTCATATTATGTTAAAGCCACACAGTGTAAGGACAAAATTTATTGGCGTTGTGAATTATATAAGTCGGAGTGTCGGTGCCATTCAAACTTGATAACAAATATATTTACGGATGTTGAATCATTATCCGTGATATCTTGTACTGACCAACATAGTCACGAAGGCAATCCAACACGTGCAGATATTGCTAAAAATATTTACGATTTAAAAATGAAAACCTGTGCTGTACCGACTGCCAAAACATGCCAAATCATTCAAAATCACCTGGCATCAACTTCTACAGACCTTACAAGTAATTTACCATCAAAAGACGCACTTAGACTAGGGCTGCCATACGTACCGGTACACCGGGACATGTCCCGGTTTGAAGCGTTGTGTCCCGGTGTCCCGGCCACCAAGTTATTTGTCCCGGTATGCACACAATTCGCAAGGTAAGGTAAGTACCACGTCTGTGATCGGCGAGTTATCGAAGTGGAGCGGAGGCGAGCGCGCGCGACTGCGACTGTCTAAGTAAGAGTGAGTTTCGTTGATAACCCTAAATAATGATGTTGATCCTAAATAAATAAATAAATAACCCACGTCCCGCGCCGCGCGCCTCCACTCCCGCGCCCCTCCACCCGCGCCGCGCGCCTCCACTCCTGCGCCCTTCCACCCGCGCGTCTGGTTTAAATCGTTGCAGGGTTTTGTTTAGTTGCTTTAGAGAACAACGTATGTACCTTCCTTGCGCTGCACTGTCCTGTACTTTGAAGTTTAGTTTATTACCAGTATTTTGCTAAATAGTCATGCCAAAAAGAAAGTGTTTGTTTTCCGACGATTATACTAAAGAGTGGTCATTCATTAAAAGAGGACGAAATGATTAAAATAAATAAATAAATAAATATCGCTGGACATTGCACACAGCGCCATCTAGTGCCACACTAAGCAACGAGGCTTGTGTCGTGGACACTAGATAGTTGATATACTACATAGATACTTTTTGTTTGTAAATACATACTTATTATACATATAAACATCCATGACTCGGTAACAAATGTCCATGCTATCACACAAACACTTGCTCCTACCGGGATTCGAACCCGGAACCCTATGAACGTAAGGCAGCCTCACTACCGCTGCGCCATTTGGGTCGTCGATTATGAAGCCTTGTGTTCCATTTGCGGCTTGTATATATCTGTTAGTCATGGCGGTAAGTCAAGTGTCAAAGACCATATTCAAAGTAAAAATCACAAGACGAGATTATCAGTTGCGTCAACTTCTAAAGATATATCGACATTCATGATCAAACAAAATACCACCGAAGACATTTTAATATGCGCTGCCGAACTGACCACTGCTTATAATAATAATATATTTATTTGCGTAAAACATGGTATAAAATGGTCTTACAGTACAAAAATAGAGCAGACATGTTTTGCCAAGATTAAACATAGCATGCAAATATTTGTAATAACAATTTTCTTAACAAAATTATTATTGTATTACACCAACACTATTTTCGTTCTAAGAATTGTTTTATACTATAGAAGTTGTTATCAATTAACCATTCATACAGTTTATTCTTAAAAGCATATCTCGAGTTTAACATTTTCAGATTACTAGGTAATTTGTTATAAATTCGTACACACATAGTTATGCAGCTTTTATTGTACTTTGCAAGCCTGGAAGCATTGCTAAGTACGAGTCTGTAAGGATCTCGTCGGCTTCGAGGATTTACATCGTTTGCCATTTTAAATAAATTCTTATGTTTCCATACAAACATGCATATTTCATTAATATAAAGACAAGGCAGCGGTAACAAGCCAAGTTTCTTAAATACTGGCTGACATGATTCCTCAGGATGAAGTCCGTATATAGCCCTAATGCATTTTTTTTTGAGCAACAAATGTTCTATTCTGGTCGGTACTGTTGCCCCATATTATAAGCCCATAGCGTAATATGGATTCCACATACGCATGGTAAGCTAATATAGCTGTTTTTAGATTAGTACTTTTTTTTAGTTGCCTAAGAGCATACACAAATTTATTTATCTTGCTTGAAACATTGTCTACATGCACTTTCCAATGTAGATCTTCATCAATAGTAACTCCTAGGAACTTAGTCTGCGTTACTGATTTTATTTTGGGATTTTATAAAGTTGTAAAGCACCACCAATCGTTTAGTTCTTTAGATTGTACGACAAAACTGAATGCCGTAATGTATCCTGATTCAAGTATCGCGGCAAAACAATCAACTGCAAGAACAAAGGCTACTGCTATCATTAAACACATATTGGCTCCACATTCGATCGCGCAAATTAAAACAGAAGTCAAAAAAGTTCCTTTTTATGGTATTTCTACCGATTCTAGCAATCACAAAGCGGAAAAGTTATTTCCACTGCTGATACAGTACTTTACGGAAAAAGAAGGATTGAAAATTAAATGACTGAAATTAAACTCATTGCCGAATGAAACATCATTCTGATACAATCACTTCATTTTGTATAAAATCGTTGCAGGATCAAAACATTCCTGTGCAAAAGTTTGTTGCTTTCAGTGCGGATAACACAAACGCTAACTTTGGAGGAAGAGATAGGCGTGGAGTTAATAATGTTTTTGTAAAATTAAAAGAGATTTTCTCTAAAGACATTGAAGGCATCGGTTGCCCAGCGCACATTCTGCACAATACAGCTTCGACTGCTACCGATGTGATGTCGATTGACGTGGAGTCTATTATTCTGAAAATTTTCAAGTATTTTTCCATATTCACTGTAAGAGTGGAACGCCTTAAAGATTTTTGTGAGCATGCAGCAATAGACTACAACAATATACTCTCACATTCCAGAAGTCGGTGGCTTTCACTACTTCCAGCAATTGAACGCATGCTAAAGTTATGGCTGCCACTGAAAGAATTTTTCGCTAATGAAGCAAATGCCCCAAAAGCTGTAGTCGATTTTTTCGCTAATCCCTTATCAGAACTTTACACTCTTTTTGTGCACAGTCAAGCATTTCTGATTGAAAAACAAATAAAAAAGATTGAAAAATCACTTATTACTATTGCTGAAGTGAAAAATGTTTTAGAGGATACAAAAAAACAGTTGAGTGACAGATTACTAAATAAATATTTAGGCAATCAAACAAGACAACTTTATAACAAACTAAAGAATGAAGGCACAATTAATACAAATCAATCCGAAGTATTTGACAAAGAAACAGGAGATTTCTTTAGCACTGCTATCCGTTATCTCGAACAGTGGACAGAACCGATGACAAAATTTGATGTTTTCGCTTGGATGATTTTAAATGATATTCCTCAATGGCAACAAGTAGAAGAAACTACAAGATATTTAAATGAAAAAGATATAGCAGTAGATGATTCAATGTTTGAAGAATTTATGTACTTAAAATCGTTTATGGAATGTGAAATGTCCGATGAATGGAAAGCTAAAGATATGCATGAAAAATGGAAATACTTTTTTGAAAAAACCGAAGAACTGGAAAGAAAAGCGAATCTTCTTAAAATGTGTCAATATATTTTTGCAATCCCTGGCCACAATGCTCACGTGGAACGAGTGTTTTCGTTAATTTCAGCGCAGTGGACGAAAGAACGAAATTCACTCAGTGTAAACACAGTGGAAAGCATCATTCAATGGATTTATAATTATAAAATGACGTGCGTAGAATTTTATAATTATGCTAAAAGGAGTTATTGACAAAGGTCAAATCTACTGAAAAATATGAGTGGGCAAAGAAAAGTGTAGTGTAAATGTTCCTAAATATTACTACTGTTTTTTTTAATAATCCATGGTTTGCCCTATTTCTGTTCTAAATGTCCCGGTCAGCGTCTCCGAATTTATGGCAGCCCTGACTTAGACAAGTAATCACATGACAAAAAAAGAAATTATTGAAAACACCGAAAGAACCCACAACTTTTGATTTCGAAGTAGATGAAGAGGCGGTCAAAATGTGCGAAGGCGATAATTTTATAATTAAAGACAAAACTTTCGGGTCAAACAAAAGAGTTATTTTATTTAGTACAAAGGCTTTAATGACTTTGTTGGGCCAAGCCTTGTATTGGATCATGGATGGGACATTTAAAATTGTTCCTAATATATTTCAACAATTATATACTGTTCATGGCCAAGTACTTAATTGCGACAAAACATTTCCATTATTATTTGTGTTACTTACACATAAGGACAAAACGTCGTACGACGTTATGTTTGAATGATTAATTGAATATTGCACTGAAAATGACATTTTGATTAACCCTAGCCATGTGATTTTGGACTTCGAAAAAGCTGCTATTTTAAGCCTCCGTCTTCATTTCGAATCTGTTTAGGCAAAAGGGTGTTTTTTTTTCATTTTAGACAGATACTGTAGAGAAAAATACAAAAAGAGGGACTTACTACCAAATATAATACAAATAAAGCATTCAATGAAATGTAAACATGTATTTTACCGATATTTTAAACATATTGTCAGAGGATGCCCGAAAAATAGCAGAATGGTTTGATGAATATTACGTCAATGGTAAGAAAAATAAACCACCTCTGTTTAGTCCAGAATTTTGGAGTCAATGTTCCGACCGAAGAATTCCACGCACACAGAATAACGCTGAAGCATTTCACCACCATATCAACGAAATCTGTGCAAAAAGACATGTGGGTTTTTATAGATTAGTAGCTGAGCTTATAAAGGAGACCAATATAAACACAGCATCTATTGAAAAAATGAGAAACGGAGAACCTTTGCCTAAGAAAAGAAAAGGCAAAAACGTGGATCGACTAAAGAAGATTGATAATATTTTAAACAACATTACAGAGTATAACCATATACAACTTTTACAGGCAATTGCCAATAATTTATAACTCACACATTTAAAAATTTGTTTTATTAAGTACTTAATTTTTAAGTTTTTTTTTTCAAATTACTTCATGTATGTATACTATTTTGAGGCACTGTTGTTTTAATCATAATTTTTGGACAAATTAATGTATTAAAATTAATGATGTACTTCAAATATAAGTATACCTACATTAAAATTAATAATTCTTAATAAGAAATCATTTGTGTGTGATTATAAAATTTGATTAGTTATGATTTGGTAGGTCCTTATATTTTCATCTAGCAAATTTATTCAGTTGTCATTTGTGATTATGAAAATTGATAAGTAATGATTTGATAATTTAAAATTATATCTAGCAACTTTTGATCAGTCGTTCATTTGATGTCACATACATTGGGATTTTATTTTTTTTCTAAATAATTAATTTGGTCATTTAAATTTTGTTATTTCGTTTATTATTCTTTTGAAATTTGCTCGAGAAAGTTTTGATTTTCTAATAATTTTGCAACCGTACATACAGGCTGGCGTCGACAATACGACAATAAATTAAACTGTGAATACCTCATGATGTTCCCAGTCTCCGTACAAAAATTCTTTTGAATATATCCAGCAGTTTAGTCACAGGGCATTATTTTTAATATTCGGAATTTTCTACATGATGATGATGAGTAGATTAATAAGCTAGCACTGACAGGTTCGCGGCCCCCGCATCGGTATAAACACTAAACACATGTTGCCAACTCGCTGTTACAAACACTTTTGCCAAATTCGTTCCTTAAAAATGTTATTTCCAGAATTAGTGCAAATTATACCTAAGGTTAGTAAACCAATATTTATAAATGGTGTTGTATTTCGCTAACAGTTTTATGCTATTTAGATTGTTTAATTTTTTTTTATTTCATTGCTAAGATTATTTTTTATAATTTAAAAATATTCCTATGAACTAGTATTACCAGTACTTTCATTTATTGTCGTATTGTCGGCGCCACCCTGTATATGAGAGAAAAACTTTCACTTGTTCGAGACACTAAACAGCACGCGTCATAGAAATAAAATATGCAATAAACAACACACAAAAAAATAACTTTACTTTCAGAAGTCGTTGACTATTGTTTGTTACATTGACTTTTTTTCCTCCGAAACAAATTTTCCACTTTTTTTGTTATTTTGTGAAAGTTGGTTATTCATAATCAAAATCAAAAGTCATTTATTCAAATTCCGCTGATAATAAATAATGTTCAGCACTTTTCGAACGTCGAGTTTACAAGAGACAGTCCCCCAAAACGACCGCCCTTCGCCACTTCCTAGTGTTTTAGCTGGGAAGAACTATAAAATATATAAACAAAGAATCAATTGCATTCAATAATTGAGACATGTCAGCTATCACACACCAATAACAAAATAAAACATTAACTCAAGCATGAATAAAGCCACCAGGCATGAAGGGCGTGCCCGCTTACACGTGCAATGTTGGGTTATACATATAGCAGTAACTTGAAGTCACAAATGATAAACTAGGACCATAGTGCAAGAATCGAAAAGAAACTAAAATAAAAAAACTAATTACTAATAACAGTAACAAAAACCTGGTCAATAAGACGAACAGTCACCACAAGCAACACCCGTTTCACTTCGCCATATTTGAGGGAAGGAGATAACCCGACCCCGACGCTACCGCAAGCAATGACATCTAAGGGAGCATGACGAACTTGCTGCAGGTTTAAGAGGCAAAAAAAAATAAAAAAACAATAGTCGAGGTCGCTAGTTAACCACATATTGCAATACAACTCATCAAGAACATTGTAATGAGTAGATCAGGTAAAAAAACACAAATAAAATTTAATTACACTTATAGACCAAAAAATTAAAGAAATAAAAAATTAAATATGAAGCTATATAACATAATTATCATTAAGCCAATTTTGGAGAAAGGACATAAACATTGTCTTGAGTTCAACACAGCGACCAACTATTCTTATCGTTTAAATAGTCGTTATTTGAATAGTAGGCCTTTACAAATCAGTATAGGTATTTTTTTTTTGCTAAAAAGTTATTAAGGTATTTTTTTGCTAAAATGTTTTTATTTACGCTTTTGAATAAAATAAAAATAAGCATTTATTTTAGATCAAGTAATTGTCCATATTTTGTTGGTAACAACTGTCTTAAAAACTAGGTACGTTAGTAGTTTGTAGTTATGGTCTCACACCTATCCTTGTCATAAAGTATCAATTTCACAACTTCGTTTACTTGGATGACATACTATTTTCCAGATATTTTAATTTAGAAACCAAACTACTGAACCGATTTTGATGAAATTTTTATGGGACCAACCGGAGAGTATATCCTTTCACATAAAAAAAATCAAATCGGTTAATAAGTGTCGGAGTAATGAGGTAACAAACATACAACAACAAACAAATAAAACCGAATTGAGAACCTCCTCCTTTTTTTGAAGCCGGTTAAAAAGCGATATTCTATACCAAAAAAAAAAATACCCGACTGAGGTAAAATTAAAGCTAAGAATTTGAGTTTGTAAATATAAAAATGGAATGGGTCCCGCCCGCTTCCAACTTTTTTAAATTTAGAAATGTGTTTTTTAGTTTTTTTTTTAATTACTTTTTTATTTCCAGCTTTTTAGTTTACAAATGTGAAAGATTTCGCAGACGATTAGCCAAACAAATTTTTTACCGCTTTCGCCGCGTGGAGGTACTCCCAGCTTATGTTGTGTTCTGATTCAAAATTTATACCCGGCGTCCCTTTCACAATTAATACGAATGTAGCGACACCTTTGAAGCTAAAACCCATCGAGCCGTTCAGGCCACAGAGCGTGCCAAACAATTATACATACATACATACATACATACTCTCGAAAAACATAACCCTCCTTCTGGCGCAGTCGGGTAAAAATTAGGTATGGCACCGCAAATATGTGTATAACAAACTACCTAAATCTTTATTAGGCAGTAATGATATTAATTTATTTAAGACTACTGAATGAGTTCATAATAAATTTAATAAGACATGCTATACAATAAAAGAGCATCTAACGGATTTCTATAATTATTACTTTTGTTTGACATTGAGGTGAATGCTTTCTACGTCCGATTTTATTTTGTTTGTTTAATGGTATCTCTGACTGTAATACTCTTTATTAATATATTTTTGCTGTAATGTGTGACTACTTATAATTTTGCATGCCTTAATCCGTACATAGGGAACTGCGCATTTAACTCTGTCAAGAAAGTACCGGGAAACAATCAATAATTTACACAAAATCTTAGTTATTCATCTAAAGTTATTTTATCGCCTTCAAAGTATGCTCCTTCAGAAATGATACACTCACGCCAATGAATTATCCAACTTTGTCCTTTACAGTGTAAAATAAATTAAATGTTATAAATTAATAATTTAATGTTGACATTGAATAATAATATACTAACATAGTTATAAGTATGATCTACTAACAATGTATGGAATATTTTTTGATTCTGATAATAAATGAATAATAATAAAGATTTGATTTGATATCTTCTCAGATTGACAAACCTTTTAATTTTATTATAAGTTTTCTCTAAAATGTCCCAACATTTATCATGATTTGTTCTGAGTAAATGCCACCTTATTCCTTGAACAAAAGCAGCGTCGTGGACGCCCACCATCCCCGGACCCGTCCCACAGCTTGGTTCACCTGTGGCACTGGCTGCGGCAGTCGCGTCGAGCGTGTCGAGCTTCGTCGATGTCGCCAGCACCTGTAGGTACGTCGGCAGGGGAGAGGTCAGCCACATATATCAGAAATCATTTATTTGCCAATAATGTAGGTATACAAATATGATGGTTATTTTGAAGAGTCCCGATACATTTTACCTTGCGGTATGCAAAATTATTTTATTTTGAGACACAATGACCATAAACAGTGTGACGACTATAAATTAACAATAGAAAAAGGCAACAAAAAAAAGGATTCCATTAGGATATTAACCAACATTACTATCATTATTAAAAATACTCATATTATTCAAAAATATTCGGAATTAGGTACAATTCAATACAAATGTCAATAAATTAAATTTAAAAAAATACAATAAATTAAACTACAAATTTCAACAAATTCAATTAAAAAATGTCAACAAATTAAATTTAAATGTCAATAAGTTAATTCAAAAGATGGCAAAAAAAAAATTAAAAAAAAAATTGACTTGCAATAAAATTAAAGATAGAAATGTCATTAAATTAAATCACAAAGAAGCGGCATACACACCTATTAACAGAAAGTTTTGTCATCAATAAGACTTTTAATTGTGTAGTAACACTTGTCCAGTAGCAGTTTTGTTACCTTTTTTAAACTTTGATGGGTACTTAATTCTTTTAAATGTGTCGGTATTTTATTATATATAAGAGGACCCATGGTTAATTTTTTTTTTTTAAGTAAGGACGTTTGGCAACCGCCTGTGTAAAGTTGGTTTTTATATTGTGACCTTATTGGTCCTGAGCGTTGTCTTTTATCCACTACTGACGTAAACAGGTGTTTGTTCGTTCTAACGAATAGGGCAACTTCTAGTATGTACAACGATGGCAATGTAAGAATTTTAAGAGATTAAAAACAGGTTGACAGGTTTCTGTGATTTTAAGACCTGTCATTGATCGAAGGCAACGTTTTTGGGCCCTAAATATCCTTTTTTTTTCACTGCAGTTTCCCCAAAATATGACACCAAACCTTAGCGAGGAAGCAACTAAACCATGATATGCTATCACTAATGTTTTTATGTTAACTTTTTTTGAAAGGCTATAGAGTACATATGCCGTTGTACTTAATTTATTGCACACGTTTTCAGCATGATGTTTCCATGTCAGTTTATTGTCGATATGTACTCCTAAGAATTTTGTTTCTGTAGTTGCGTCTGCGTTTTGCTCATTATATTTAATTGTCATATTTTCTGACTCTAGCCTTTGGTAGAAATGCATCACTTGTGTTTTATTTAGATTTATAACTAGATTATTTGTAATAAGCCAATCTATTATAGTTTAATAAGGGTGTTGTTTATATCTTTTTCGTATTCCGCTTTATCTGTGCATTCAATTATAGCTGTGCTATGATCCGCAAAAAGTGTCATTGGATGATTAATTTGACGCGGTAGATCGTTTATGTACAACAGAAACAATAATGGCCCAAGAACACTACCTTGCGGAACCCGAAATTTAGGTATTCTACTAGAAGATAAATATTTTACTCACGTTTTGTTTTAGTACATACTCTCGTTATTTCTGTGTACTGTTTACTATCAGTGAGGTAAGACTTTATTAGGTTTAGTACGTTGCCTCTTATACCATAGTCTTCAAGTTTACTTAACAGGGTGTCATGTTTTACATAGTCAAACGCTTTTGTCATATCTGTGAAAATTGCACATACAGGGTTTTTTTTATCTACATTATATATGTATGATCACTTTTAAAAGATCAAATATTGCCATGTTAATATTTTTATTTTTCCGAAAGCCTTTTTTTCTTCGCATTATATATTATTTTTAATTACAAATGTGTAAATAGATTCATATATAATCTTTTCAAATATCTTAGAAAATACTGGAATTAAAGCCACTGGTCTGTAGTTTGACATGTCTTCCTTATTGTTTTTTTTATGTAGTGGTTTTATGACCACAGTTTTCAATTTATCTGGAAATAGACCTGAGACTATGCATGAATTTATTATATGACTCAATGGTTTAGCTATGATGTCTGAATCAAATTTTACTGCCACTGTAGAAACTTCGTCGTATCCAAAACTTGTTTTATTTTTTAAATGTTTTATTACACGTAGAATATCTTGAGTTAATACTGGGGGCATGAATAAAGAATTACTGATATTAGTGTTGCCACTTGTCTTGCCTAGATGTTTCCCAGTTATATTCTGTAACTGATCAACGAAGAAATCATTAAAGGACTCAGCAATTTGCTTAGGGTTTTTGACTTGTTTATTATTTTTAATTATTTGCAAAATAGGTTCTTTTATCAGATTGTTACCATTAATCTGCCATGACGCCTTTGATTTATTTTGAGAACAATCAATAAGATAATTATTCTGAGCTTTTTGAGTAAGATTTTTTTTTTTTTAGTCTCCGGGAATAATTTTTAAATGTGTTTTTACTTTCACTTGAAGGCGCTATTCTATATTTCCAAAGAAGGTTTCTTTGTTTCCTGCTAGAAATCCTTATCCCACGTGAAATCCATTTTACTTTTTTATCAGGTTTTACATTAATTAATTGTTTTGGGAAACATAAATCATAAAATAGGCGAAATAGGTCTATAAACTTATCGTATGTCTCATTAGGGTTGTCTGTTTCGAATACTTCTGAAAAAGACAGACATTGGAAGTGTTTTTTGAATAATGTTAAATTTTCTTTGGATAAGTTACGTTTATGTATGTGCCAAGAATTTAATATGCATATTTTGTTCACCCGTATTTTTAAAATCTGAGCAGTGTGGTCGGATAATGCAAAATCGATTACTTCACTCACACATTTTTGACTGGAGTTATGAGCAAAGTTATACAAAGTTGTACAAGTGCCGCTTTTAGGGCTAGTCGGTTGCTTGAATTCTAATTTAAGATTATAGGCCAGTAATTTTCAAAGTCTAATGTACAGTTATTTCTTTTAAGTGTGTTAATGTTGAAGTCCCCGCACAAAACAATTTTCTTACTCGACTTAGTACACAATTTCTTCAGTAAGATGTTTAAGTTATCCATAAAAGAGTTAAAACATGACATATTCGGCGGTCTATAAATGCTTACAACAAGTAAGAGCCTATAGAACCTCAGCTCAAATTCTAATTTGGCCCCCACTTCCCCGCGCTACCTCACTCTTTTATCGCGATCGCACACAGCTTGCGGTGACGCGGGCACACGAAGAAGCGATTTTGTTAGAGTAAACTACACTATTTTCGGACGAGTACTAAGTACTTAATAAAATTATCAATCATAAAATTTAATATTAACTTGTCATTATATGAACATAAAATTGTACATCGCAAATTTAGTTTCAATGTACCTACTAACGTCAAAATGGAATCACTTACAATGTACAAGTATTTTAATATATTTGTCTTTAAAATCATGAAAAACAACAAATCGTAAAATATTTCTTGCTCTTATTATGAATAATTACGAATATATATCTTTATTGAACCAAAAATACCTTACAATTTGCTTAATATCTAGCTCGTGTTACACTATTTGTGAAAGGCGTACAAACATATTAAACCCTGACTCCTAAACTAGGATACCCTGTGTCTTAGGAGTCAGTGTTCTACTGTCGCTTGGACATTATCTTAACCCATAACAAGTTAACAGTACAAACGCTAAATCAGCAGATTATACATGGTAAATACATACAAAATGACATAAACAAGGAAAGAAAAAGAGGTGAATAAGGGGTAAACTAAGAGTGAGTGTGAGTGCGTGTGTGTGTGTGTGTACGTGTCTGTGTGTGCATGTGTGTACGTGTCTGTGTGTGCATGTGTGTACGTGTCTGTGTGTGTGTACAGTTGTTCAGAATGTTATTAAATTACATGTGAAGGGAATTAGTGTCGTTCTGCAGTGGCCTGTTACGAATTTGTTTATGACATGGGCAACAGCAGTTTCTATGTTATTTTTGTTTTCAAATATCACAGCGACTGTACTATTTTTGCAACAAATACATTGCCCCTTAACCACTACCTAAGTTTGCCGCTAAGTGACTGGACCAGCAATGTAAACATCACAAAACGATCCTTTATTAAGTGGATGCATCGCGGCCGTGGCGTCTTGCGGTAAGTTAGTGATGTGCTTGTGCAGATCGACTAACGTAGGCTATCGATCGATCGATAGGATTAGATCTCTTTGATAATATTACGTTTTACCAATTTGAGCAGTTCCCATTGAATAATGACATAAATTATTTCTTATCAAATCTGTCATGGAAAAATATATGAATTTAAGAGTACACTATTTGACAAAAAGTGCCACCCCAGTAATATCAAAGCGGAAAGTGCTGCACAAATACTTCCACTTTACAGGTCAGTGAGTAAACACCATAGCAGGGTTCCACAATACCTACTGTTTCAATTTTAATACGCTATAGCAGCTTAAACCAACGTAACCGGATTTTTGATTGTTTTAATTTACTTAATAATATTTTTTTAGCTACATATTGTTTATTTTTATTATAATATTTTCTGGACATGCAGTTTATTATTTATTTTATTTTGAGGACCCCAATTTTTTTTGTACAATAATAAATGTAAGATTCGATAACTTTCCGATTTAGTCAATCACTAGCGTATGTATATGTAAAATAAATTGCTTTTGCACAGCACAACGATAGCAACCGATGTTTTTGTGTGGGTAAGTTTTACGGTGCATGGTATATACACGCTGTGATTGATGGGATAAGGTTTATAATTGATCGTGTAGTACGTTCTGTTTTAAGAAATGCGGATGTGTGCGCGACTGCGTACTTATTGCTTTTGCTGAACTGCATGTGTAGTAGTTGCCGTGTGGCAGGGCAAACCGGAGGCACAGGTTTCCGATACATTTTCGTCTACCGGGCATATCTCCTTGTTTCCTAAATCTATGTTACTTCCCATTGCGCCACACTATAAACCTAAGTACATAAATTTTAATTTTACGTCGTCTTGTTGCATAATGTGTGTTCTGAGCGCAAGCGACACAGCTCTCCCGTTCGAAAGCCGAAGCGAGACTGAGCGCGGGTGGCGGGTGGCAGAGAACCAACTTCAAGAAGCCGATAGTTTAGGTATTTTCTTTTTACGGTGAAAATAATAGGAATTCAAAAAAAATAAAAACATAAGACCTGCTTTATAGGTAGTTCAGTTAGTATGCCAAGTTTCATGATCTAATTTTAAGTATTTTTTGAATACCAGCGGTTTATCGTTCGGTTTGGAGGTAACTTTGGATTTTTTTTCTATCGAGAAAATTTTATGGAATCGTGTTTTCGTCAAACATAGGACCTAGCATTAATCCTCAACTTTACCGTATATTTATTTCAAAATTAATGCTGCAGTATTTTCGGCATAACGGAGGATCATGCTAAGCCATCTGAGCTACTATAGGCCCTTAATCCCTGTTGAGGTAATTCTATTGCACAATATTCAAATACACCTATGATAGACGTGTTAGGAAGTTCTTTACATTTATACCTATTTCTGATAAGAATACACGCTCCTCCACGCTTCTGATGGGTTGGAATTAGGTACTTTAGTTAATGATTCCTGTCCCGCTGTTACAAAGTGTTCAGTTATGCATAATACGTCGATGTCAATGGTTTTTTCAGTGCTCAACTCTTGGATATGCAGTGTCAACATATCGATTTACAGTCATTAGCAGTCCAGCGATGTTTTGGTGCAGATTATTCCTATGTTTATAATAGAAAAAACTGATCACTCGTTGTTTTAATATTCTCTTGCTCATTTGGAATCTCACTAGTTCTAGTTGATGCAGAGTTGTCATGAGTCTCGATCTTTGTGATTGGCAAAACTTCTTGAGAACCGAATAATCTTTAGTCAATCTTTATCCTTGACATCTGATCAAATATGTTTCTCCATCCGTATTTATTTATTTTCCCCGTATTGTAGGAAAACATTTCGTGTGATAGTAAAGCATTGCTATCGAAAAAGTATGAGTATTCGTTATTTTTAATATTTGACAATAGTAGGTTATTGAAAAGCTCCACTTTATAATTATGAATTAATGCACCTTTTACGTAGATCGGACTGCAGATAACAATATTAGTGTGAGTTACATTCTTCAGTGAGCAGTTTAGGTTGTGAAGTATATTTGAATAGACCCCATTTTGCAGATCTTTTTCTCCAATGAAGATCAGGCAGTCGTTCTTTGAGAAGTCTTTTAATTTGTATGGAATGGTCATTAAGAAATCTTTTGAGGTGACGTTGGGTACTAAATAATTACAATACTCAAACTGATTAGATAATACTTCATCGATTAAGGGCAGAGTCCCCCTTGTGCAATTGCTGCTGATTATAAAATGTCTATTATTATGTTTCACGCCTGCAACATTTTTGCAAGCAATATTACTCACTTGCACCGCAGTTTCACAGGAATTGATACGCTCTGTCAGTAATATGATCTCCTGTTCTGCGATCTGTAATTTCTTTTGAATGATTAATATTTCCTGTCCCAGCTGAAGTGCGTAATCACTGCAGCTCTCAACTCTCAACGATGATGACGATGGAGAGGACGGTAAAGAACACAAGTTGTGTAGCTGTGACAGGGCTTGCTTCTTTTTCTTTGTAATTGAACTCGGATTTCGAAAAATGGAAGAAGATTGGCACAATTATTTTAAAGTGTTGTTTTCCGTGGATAATTTGTTTATATGTTTATGTAGATCGCTGTTTTCTAACAATACATTTTCTAATTCCTTTTCCGTGCTTTCCAGTTTCAGTGTGAGTTGAGCGATTGTGTCTTTCATCTCTGAGGAAGTTATTAGATCAGTAACTGTTCTGTTCACATGGGACTACAGAGGGGGAACTAATCTCACCGCGTATCGTGTAAGCATGCTGTCTTTGTTCCAGGAACTTCTACCAACCGTTAACGTCTCGGCCTAATGAAAGTTGAATCATTCAACGCAATCACGGTGTTGGACGACGCTGCACATGATAGGCTGCGCTCAGAGGTACTGAGCAATTATTTAGTCTTAACGTCTAAACCCTTGACATTTTTCCTGGAATTCCTGTTTTCCTCGCGACCATCTGCGTTACTTTGTACGCAGTTTTATCAATAACCAAAATATAAACATGTAAAATATTAAAGACATACAGGTTGTTATCTTTCTAATATATGTATGTCGGAGGAAGCTATGAGTCGGGTTGATTATTGTTTGCATGTTTATCGCACAATATTACTTGTTTACATTGTAATCACTTTTAAAATTCTTAATTTAATTTAATTTTATTTGTTAAGTAAGATCGGTGTCCTGAACCCGCTGCTCGGTATTAACGGTTAAATATTGTCTTAACGTTATTGTGAAGTATTACGAAACATTGTTTAACCTAAATTAAAATAGTGTGAAGCAGTGATAATTGTGTTTGTGCTTGCATTTTACCCTGATGACGCCCACTAAGCCCGCAACCACTGACGACGATGTCGTCGAGAACAATGCTTCTCCGACATGTATAATAATCTAAATATATAAAAAGCAAAAGGTCACTCACTCACTCATCACGAAATATCGAAAACGGCTTGACGTATAAATATGAAATTTGGCAGGGAGGTAGTTTATAGTTAGTAGACGTCCGCTAAGATTTTGCGACAGGGCTGGATTAAGGAGGTCTAAGGACTCTCGCAAGTTTGTATGAAAGTTCTGTTTTTTTTTTTTGTACTAGCGACCTAAAATTAGTAGGAGACATTAGCTAAGAAATAATTTTGTGACAGCCTGGACTAACGGCTCTCGCAAGTCAGGTCACAGGTCATGATCTGGGTTAGGCCATAGCATGCTTTTAGATATACCTTTTAGTTGGATACATTCCGTTAAATTTTGATCGTTTTAATCACGTAGAGGGTCGATCCGGTGAAGTAAACACTATCAATTTGTAAAGATAAAACTAAAAAATAAAATTACTTTTTCTTGTAACCTAAAATCAATTCTCGCATGAATGAAAAAGCAATGCGAACCATTAGTAGGAATAGTAGGTACAATTCGAAACCCATTTCGTACCTGATGTGTGTGTGTGTGGTAAATAATATTATAATAATAATTAATAATTTATTTATTTGTACACACAATGAAAAAGAAAAAAAAACTTACATAACACACAGTGAATAAAAGATGTACAGGAAGACATATTAACTGCGAAATTCTGCCTCCTAAACTAAGCCAAAAGCCTGTGTTTTAGGAGCCAATATTCCTTCACATGATTGGCACACTAATGGGATTGTCAGTCATGCAAGTAGTAACATAATAACTAATAATATACTTATAGCGCACTTAAGAAACAGTACTTTTAATCAGTTAGGATACAATTTTAATAAGATTTTCAGTTTCGTCATACGTTAACTTCTGCAACCATTTGGTAAGTTTATTTTTTACTTCGTGTTTAGTCATAGGGTAGATTGAAATGTTTTTATTTATTTTTTTATATAGTCGGGAGCTGGTTGCCGTAAACTGTCGGCTGGCAAACTTAGTGCGGCATTTTACTGTATCGCAAATGGGAAAGCCTTTGCGTCTTTTTAGCTTAACAGAATCCAGGTGGAGCATAGAGTGTTTCCGTAAGACAGCGCGGAGCACAAAAAGCTGTCTTACAGTCAAAACTTCGGCTTGTGAGTAGAGTTGTGTGGTCGGAAAATCTCTACGTTTAGAGTGCATGACCTTCAAGATCGCTCTTTGAGCTCTTTCAACTTTGAGTAAGGAGGTTTTGTAGGTTCCGCCCCAAACAGGGATACAGTATAAAATAATTGACTGGCAAAGACTATGATAAACCAGCAATGCTGTATCAGGATCAGCAGAGTGCCTTAGTTCTTTAAAAATGTAAATTAATTTCCTGATCCGTGTACATAAGGCTTCGACATGGGATTTCCAGTCCAGATGGCAGTCAATGTAGATACCTAAATATTTTATATTTGGAACTAAAGACAAGAGTGGACAGCTGCAGTTAAGTGCATCACTTGTACAAATATGGGCTTTAATTTGACCTGATTCCGGTGGTGGAGTTAAGGCGTGAGGAAGAGAGAATCTGATGACTTTTGTCTTTGCTACGTTGAGGGTTAGCAGGTTTTCGGAGAGCCACTCCATCACAAAACGAAGCGACTGCTCTGCTCTTTTTCTTGCTCCATCCCAGTGTCATATATTACCAACGCTGTGTCATCAGCGTACGTAAATATATCGCAGTTTGGTATTTGTAATTGACACAGGTCGTTTATATAGAGCAAAAAGAGTGGGGGGCCAAGGATACTACCCTGTGGGACGCCGAAACTGATGGGCTTGTCGTCACTCGTTGTAGAGTCGATTTTTACACGTTGAGAACGATTTGACAGATAGTCTTTGAAAATGTCCAATGCAAGGCCTCGAATTCCACCATTTTCCAATTTGGATATCAAGGTGGGAACAGAAACCGTGTCAAATGCCTTAGATAAGTCGAGGAAGATACCGTAGCATTTCAAACCTTTGTCTAAGTAGTTAGTTATAGTTTTGGAAAGATCAGCCACAGCGTCCTCCGTTGAAATTCCAGGTCTAAAACCATATTGATTATCCGCAATTATTTTGTGTTTGGTGAGATACTTAACGAGACAATTATTAAGTATTCTTTCAAGGATCTTAGATATAGAACTTAAAACGGATATTGGGCGGTAGTTTGTTACATTTGCTCTGTCCCCACTCTTGAAAACTGGATGGACGACCGCTATTTTGAGGGCGTTGGGAAAAGTTCCAGTTTCAATAGCGCGATTAAAGATGTGCGTGATGGGCGATGTTAAAATGGACCTCGATTGTTTTAGTATTTTCCCAGATATGTTGTCGTAACCAGTGGCACAATCAGAACGCAAGGATTTGATCAGACTTTCTACTTGGGATTCATCAACCGGCAGGATAACAAGAGACTGGGAAGGTGGTAATAGTGGTGGAATTTTCAGATCATGGTTGGACCTTGGAAGAGGAGAGACTTGAGAAGCAAGAAGGCGACCAATATCCGTGAAGAAGCAATTTACAAGGTTCACTGAGGATTTAGGATCGTCAGTGAGTTGAAGTAGTTCTTTTGGAGATTGCCGTTGAGAAGAAGAGTTCGTAATAGCCTTGATGGCTGTCCAAGTGGCTTTCGGGTTGTTTTTTGCTTTTTGTAGTTCATTTTTATCATATACACGTTTTAGTTTTTTTAACAAGTTATTAAGGTAATTACGATATCTTTTGTAAGTAATTTGAAGGACCGTATTTTCTGGATTTCGCTTTAAGCGGTGGTGCATTCTATCTCGGTTTCGTATACATCTAACCAAACCTTGTGTCATCCAGGGCTTGATAACACGAATCTTATTTTGTATACGTATACATAGAGTGTTTGAAGCAATAATTTCTTGTATTATTTTTATAAACAATTTTGTGGCACAATTGGGGTTCATCTCATCTAACACCGGCGCAAAATCAGTGCTATCTATGTTTTGTTTAATGGCTAAGAAGTCGTATTGGAAAGTTGTAGTAGAGCGATTTTTGGTGATAGAATTCTTTAGTCTTAGGGACAGGATGACTGGAAGGTGGTCGGTGATAAAGGTTTGAACCACTATTACGCATGCTGTGCTTTTAGTTTTTAACATAACATGATCTAAGCAGTTCCCAGATCTGGTCGGGAGAAGATGCGCAGGAAGCAAGCCATGAGTAGCCGTTAGTGTAAGATAGTGATCTGAATTTCGGTCTTGGTTACTAGGTATAATGTTAATATTAAGGTCTCCAATAAGAATCACAGTTTGGAAATGGGTTAAGGTACACAATAAATTGTTTAGGCTATTAGAGAAGAAGTCTAAATTACAATAAGAGGGGGAGCGATATAGACAGATGATAACAGTATTTCCTATAGCGCAAACAAGGCAGTTGGCTTCAAGAAAAGTAGGCTCGTGAATTGCACATCGAAGGGAGGTTTTAGTAAACACCACAACTCCGTCGTTTTGTGAACTGTTGTTAACCGTGACATGACTGTTATATCCCTGCATAATAGGACAAGGCCCAGATACTTTAAGCCAGCACTCAGTCAAAACAATGACATCGAAATCAATTTTGGTGATGGACAGCATAGTGATAAATTGATGGAAGTTCTTCTTAATACTCCTAATGTTAATGTGAATTAGTTTCAAGTGTTCGCTGGGATGGATGATAAACTCAGAGCATCTTTCGGGAGGACATTCATATGTTGATGCTATGGATAAATTGTCGAGTTCGTTGGATATAGAATTGATGTTAGCCATTTAAAGTGATGGGAATAGAAAAACAGTTGCACAAGATAGGAGAAACAGGTACATATAAAATAAATAACGTCCTTCTTATGGGTTTGCTTTCCAATTGACTAAACAAAGTAATAACTTTTGATAGAACATCAGTGGTCAATGCGTAGTTTAAACATGGTAAAAATAGGTTGCAGTACTTAATCTTATTATTGACATTAAAAACACTAGGTTTGCGTACAGTACGAGCGAATGAAGAAGTAAAACAATTTTCATAAGATATTATAAGGAACAATCGGGTTTTAGCCCAATAACTATGTAAACTGATTGAAACATGCATAATAAAACTAGAAAAGAGCAATAAAAACGTAAAAAGACTATAAGTGTAAAAAACAATAGTAAAAATTAGGGAAATTGACGTAAGGTGGGTGGACCATGGAAGGCCACTCTAATAAATAAACAGTTATTATTCGTTCATATACTGGATAAATGAAACGAACGAATATTTAAGTAATACTTTGTTTTATTCCGTAAAATAAAAACCACTTTTTTAAATTTCAGATTTGATCAATATTGATTAAACTTAAGTTTCATTGAACTCTTAAAAATGGCCTTGCTAGGAACAAGGCTCCTTAGAAGGCCATTATAATAAATCAGTCATTTAACACTAAAGGTTAATAAATAGCCATTAAATCTACAATAAAAAGAAGTGGTTTATATATTACGTAATAAAACAAAGTATTACTTAAATATTTGTTAGTTTCATTTATCCAGTAAATAAACGAATAATAACTATTTATTTGTTAGAGTGGCCTTCTATGGTACACCCACCTTATTTTAACGTCGCCGATTTCCGATATCAATGAAGCAAGGGACCGTACTGCCAAAATAGTGGCGCGAGCGATTCACCGCCGCGTCTGTGATTTCTAGTTCGATGGATGTTTATGTAGATAGAAGGAATTTGTCATCACATGGCAATAACTACGAAATTTTAATAATTGGCCTTCGAAGGAGCATGGCCTTCCATGGTCCACCCACCTTACAATATAGTCATTGCTTTTTAGCTAGAGAGAGTAAACATCTTTCTGACCTTATTTGTATCGGTTTTTCATTTGGATCGTTGGGATCTTTTCGTACGAAAATTCTTCCATACGAAATCCAGCAAGAGAACTTGTTTGCCTTTGCTCTATATTCAAAGAAACAACACTAACACGACCCATTTCACGAATGATGCACAGTCCACGTTGACTCACAAAAATTAGCCAAGTCTAGACCAGACTCCGTCCCCAAACCCTATTTGATTGGCATTGCAAAAGCTTAATGCCCCGCTCGCTCCGCGCGCTAAGGGCTGCACTTTTAAACAAATTAATCAGTTTCTCTAAGACGTCATCGGTGTATCGTTGTTTCCTTGACGCGCAGAAATTGTGTCGTCTCGTAATAACGTGTAATCCAACCTGGCGGACAGATTACCTGGAGTTTGTTGTGTTGCTATGGCTCGCCGTCTCTACAGCGAACCGAACCACATGCAGTCTTTACGACTGTGTGGTATACCCAACCCGCAAATAACGTCAGGTCAGACAATTGTCGCAGCTGCGCAGCGGTTGTTATCGATCACGGACAATTCCATACACCTTCACAGGGGCTCAGGGCCGCGGTCGCCAACCAGTCTACAAACCCGAATTAGGCGAAGACATCCTTTTTTTGTCACGATGTGGAAATCCTCGATGGATGTCCTCTGCCCTGGGGAGAGATGAAGGGTCTGTCAGACTCGTACTGACTAAAACCACACCGGTGTTCTCTCGCACTCTTGCGTCGGTGGGCAGCCTGAACTTATGTGACTTCCGCTGCCCCCCCCCCCCCGACTAGTGCCGGCCCGCTTATCCCGCGGGCCTCGCCCCGGGGGTGAGTGAGGCGAACAAGACCCCTCCCGTTACGTCATAAAGAGGTGCGCGTGGATCACTACGCGCCGCCGTCTCGGGTCCAGTGTGATGGGGGGCGACGGATGTCCCTGAACCAGTTTAGGAGGGCCGGAAGAAGGCGTTATCCAGCCTCTCTCGAAGCCCGGTGCGTCTGCTGCGGGATGGGTGGGAGCTCGTCATCTCCCTCTCCCTTTACGCAGCTTCCTTTGCGACATGACGGTTTCGCAGAAGGACTCTGCGCTGTCAACCATCGAGCGAACAACGTTCGGCAGCGACAGGTCTCCTCCCACCTGTCGTAAGAGTGGTCGTAAACAACCCTCTCAAAAACTTTTGCTAATATACAGTACAGTTTGGAAATAGGTCTGTAGTTGATTATTTCATTTTTGTGCCCCTTTTTATGCACCGGAGTTGTAAAGGCAGATTTCCAGATTTGGGGAACAGAACTTGAAGAGAGTGATTTTTTGAACAAAAGTGATACTGGCAAGGCAATGGTTTTAGCACAGCCAAGCAGCAATTTAGGTGATAAGTGGTCCGGACCGCATATTTATATGGATCGATTTGACTAATTAACTTTACTATAACATTTAGGTCAATTTCAATTTCGTAAATATCCGAGGGTATTATGGAATTTATAACAGTTTGGGGAGGACAAAAATTAACAGATCATTGACAGGATCTAGAAAAGTAGAATAAAAGTGGGAAGAAAATGCATTACAAATAGACTCGGGAGAGGAGACCGTCGCATCATCATACTTAAGGGAACTGGTTTTTGCATTGAACTTAGATCTCTGCTTCACAAAGCTCCAAAAGCGTTTAGGATTCTTTTCGATGAAGGCTTCTGTATCTGCTAAGTAGTTGGTGTATCAATCCGCTTCATTTTTATTTACCCGCTCACGTAAATGTTTAAAGGTTGCCTCGTCACAAAGTCTACCATACGTCTTAAATTTGCGGAAATACTTAGCCATTCCATCCAAGCATTCACACACCGAAACAACTTCATTACAGAAGATTAAATCAAGAATTTTACCATATTCGTTTAAAACTCCATTATATTGATGGAACCCTAACACACGCAATTCATCTGTTAGCATATACTCATCACAACTACAAAGATTGTCAGGTAATAATGTGTTGTTATTTAATTGCCACAAAATTCCACTCAGGTTAAAATCGCCAATAACTAAGAAATTATCAGCTGGATTGTTTAGCACTATGCTACTCAATCTTATTCTAAGATTTATGTGAGGATCTATTACCTCCAACAATGAAGGTAGGTAATGGTTTGGTCCAAGAATTAAGTACATACTAAGGCTAAGCTATTGAAGATTATGTAAATTATTGAGTTGTATTACCAATCAGTCCCACCTATTTACCGTTGTTTTTGTTTACTCTAAGGTCCTTGCTGCTATCAACTCAATTTTCATCAAGCTCTTCAGCAAGGGCAAACAGCGAGAGAAAGATTAGTGCAATTGCTGGACAGAAATACCTATTTCTATGCAGTCCCTTAAGAAAACTGCTCTTCTAGTAATACAAATATCAATAAATAGCATAGGGTATTTGTATTCATACATATTATTGACTAGCCGTTGCCCGCGACTTCGTTCGCGTGGAAATTTTGTATGTGTGTGTGAGAAAAAAAATTTACTTCAAAATTGACCAAGTTTCATACAAACTTTCAATTTCAGTTTTAACCCCTAGTACACGCTTAAGTCATATAAGGAACATTTGTGCAAAATTTCATGATTCTGGAGCCAGCAGTTTTAGCTGTGCGTTGATCAATCAGTCACTGAATCAATCAGCTAGTCAGTTTCATACTTTATTTATAGATTAGGGTAAAATGAATATTTTACCAACTGTTTATTTTGCTTTCAGGACATAATGGGTGTTGAGACTGGTGGAAGATTTTGATATAAGTAAAATAATGATATCCACAAAAAGCATTGTTTTTTATGAACAGAATGTTTTTATTTTGCACCAATTAAATTGAAAAAGAAAACATAATCCACAATAAACTATTACAATCAAACATATTTCTATTTATCTAGGCACTAAGTTTCAATCAATCACTTTTATTTTCAGGCATTAAAGGCCCATAGATACAATACACAAAATAATCTTATAATTGCAGTAATAAACTAATACATATTGGACACATTTACAAAACACTATTAACTATGTTTGGTCGGCCACATATTTTGCTGAGTTGAGGTGTCATGTAGCCTTCCGCGAAAACACACACGTACACGTCCCCCTGTGGTCAAAATTCCTCCTTGATAAAAGTCTCGACATGGTCTGTTGGGACACGCACCACAAAAGACTTGAATCATGTGGTGCGACTGTAACCTCTCCACTCTCAAGGTGAACTTGATCTTGCTCCTTAAATACTGCACGACCTCCTCTGGCGTCGTGGTGTGATGTAGTCGAGACACGTGCAGCTGCTGCGTCGGTGGAATAGCAAGACGCAGCAACATGTGTAGACCTTCAATGCGGTACCGCACTGACTGCGAGTAGGGTTCTTTTACTTCTTCTTTTCCACATGGATGAAGCCTTCTTCATCGGCTTGTTATCGGTGGCAACAAGTTTCGCACATGCTTGGTTGCCGCTGATGTTTTGCTGGAGTGGCAAAAACGGCAGCCACGTAAGCACATCCCAATGTTGATGTGCTCACATTCGTCGGAAATTATTATTCAAATTCAATTAATCATTCAATTTATTACGGAAAGTTTCCGCGTCGTATTAAATTAATAATGCGAATTATGTTTATGTTTATTGTAAATAAAAAACTGACATTTCATTTGTCAATTGTTGTCAAAGGAAAAAAGCAGCAGGATAAAGCCACAATATGGAAAAAAAATGCTAAAAATAGTTAAATTCTATATAATAAAGACTTAATAAAAAGTATATTGTTAAATATTTGGTCATTTTAAAACAATAACAATAATATTTTTGGTATAAAGGCTTGAAAATTACCAAATCCGTAAACCGGTAATCGACCGATAAAATAGCGCACCTCTATCGCCATTCATCATTCGTTCACTAATATTGTCCATGATTCCGTCCGCAACTCATGAGTCCGTAATCATTAAGGAGTAGGGTTTAGTCCGTAGTTACGAACTAACTTTGGACGGGCCCGTATCTTCGTTGACGGACTTAGAGAGTAGACCCCCAGAAACGGCGGAATGTCAACTTGACATTTTTTTCTCCTGAATTTTTGTTCGACTTGCCACAGATTAAATGTGGTCACATAGAGGTAAATGATATAGAGAACACGCAGTAATTGTTGAACGTGGAACGTACACGGAGAAATAGGCTTATTAGCAGGCGAAAGCGCGTGTGAGAGACTGGCTAGTAAATGACCCGTGGTCAGTTGAGATATTATGTGAAGTGGGTTAAAAATAGCCCATAGACTGATCAGTGGACCCCTGACTTTTGCTAATAAAGCAAAATGTAATAAAACATGCCAGAGGTGTAGTAGGAGGAATTCGTGGTAGCAGGTCGGGGCGGCTGACGGTGGGCTGCGCGGGGAGGTGATGTGCAGCGCCCGGGCGGGCACGCATGCGCACCCCACGCGATCCGCCGACTGCTCCCATAGCGCTATTTCATAAGGAAAATAATAACATTATAACCACAATGGACGTACCTACCTAACAACTTTGTAAAGGTCTACTCACACAGAATATTATATGACATCAATTTCTTATGTGGGTACTAAAAGCTTATTTTTTGTAATTATTATTAATGTTAAAAAAACTTACAGCTAATACATTCGAGTAGTCAGAAAAAGTTACTTAACCTTTTTTTTATTTCTGGACACTGTAAATAAATCAAGCTCAACATCCCGGCACACCATATTGAACATTCGACATGCTCTTAAAATATAATTATGAATTCTGCCTATAGATAGTTTTCACAATAGGGACATGAAGGAGATGAGGTCTCCGAAGAAACACAGACGGTACACAAAGTCCAATCTTGGCCACCAGCTCAGGGACGTCAGTAGATCCGTTCATTATACTAAATAGGAAAGCCAAGATCTGCAATTTTCCTCGCTCATGTAGAGAAAGAATATAAAATTTCTTAGACTAGTATAGCTCGGACGATAAGTATTTAAACGATATTGAGCGTACCTTAAAAATCGCCTTTGTATGATTTCAAGGCGATTAATATAAACATTGTGATTTGGATTCCAAAGGACATCACCCAGATTGGACTAATTTCAAAAGTAAACTTATACAAAACAAGCCAACAAAAACAAACTTATTACTCGGATAGAGCATAACATAGTAAACATTTTTTATTCCTACACCTAAGTCGTAAGTCAATCCACCGAGAAGTTATTCAACCACATAATATCTGAGATCACCCAGATTGGGCATTTTTTTTTTTGCCGGCCGACAAAAACAAAGGACATGGCCGACGTTTCAGGAGAGCTATGCCCTGAAAAAAAAATTTCATGTACAATGACATACAGTATGTCATATTAAAGCTTACAGGTATGTCTTCAAAATAGTTTAAGTTTTATGATCAGAGAATAGGCGAGAGATACTATAAATAGGATACAAAAAATGTGCCTAAACATTTTGCAGGACAATATGTCAATCTTCATATGCCATATTGACACAAATTGTCAACAAAGAAAAGAAAAAAAAGTCAATAGCAAAAAGTTTTACATGAAAAAGTTTTACGAAAAAAAGTTTTACTAGAAATAGTATTTTTTTTAAGTGTTTCATTGCTATTCAAAATGTTTAGGCACATTTCTCTCGTATTGTTTCGAGTCGAAACAATACGAGAAATGCTATTATCAATGGATATAAATACCTATATATAAAAGATATAAGCGTTCTGTATTCAGTTGTGCAGTGAATACAGACCGAAAAGTACGAGAGAGATAAAGCGAATTTGCAGCCAGTAGTTCTGTCTTTTTTACGCCTTGCCTTGCCGGCGGTTTGCAGAAAAGATACATGGTATTGGCCGCGTATTCGCTTTCTCTTTCTAGAAAGAAGTGGTCAGTTTTGTGAGGCGAATGCTCATTCCATTCTTTATGTCCATGGGTTAGACCTTTCAATCGTCGCGCGTCGTCAAAGCAGGTCACGATAGCGAAGAAGAGCTCGTAATCGTGACAATTATCGTGAAAATTATGATACTTCCCTAAGCGACTAAACATATATAATTAGATAGGTAGTAAAACACTAAAATGGTATTTGAATTTTTATTTAAGTATCTAAATATGTAGGTAGGATATACATTTGCATATAAAATATATTTACCTACTTCTACTTGTTTTACAGAAGTATTAAGAAAAACATGATTGCAATTACTCAGACAAGACACATTCAATGTTTTCATCCAATCTTAAGCCTATTCATCTTCAGAGATGAACAAAATGTTATCAAGGAATGAGGCTGGTGCCGTTATGTTTGCTTGATGCCTGGCCCAGCCTAATTACACTCCCTAAAAATACAATGGCTAGAAGTATTTGGAGCACTTTTGTTAATAAGCAGATAATTCATTTGGTCAATTCTTCGTGCTCCAGCAGGATTATCAGCTGGTGCAGGTGGTGGTGGTTCATGTCCGACAGCAGGATTAGCAACTGGTGGAATTAGAGGTGGTTCAGGCAATCCAGGTTAATTTTCCTTTACGAGTAGTTCTTTAACATGTCTATGTATATTTAGTACCAAGTGCCGATTAGCTCTCATCCAACAGGGATGAAATGCTTGCCTGTTTGTCCTACGATTCTGTAACAATGTTTGTTAAGTAAATGGTTGAAATGTTTCAGGCAGTCTAATAAATGTGGTAAGTATTTATAATAACTGGTAATTATTAGGGCGCAGTCTCAATTGGTTTAATAGTTTGCGGCGGGTTTGTTTGCCTGGGTTAGCACCCAATAATACTATCAATATAACGTCCACATTATGCACATGGGCATGTAATTGGCGGACTCATTAATTATAAGGAATTTGCTTTATCATGGGCACAACACAATAATAATTTATAGCAGCCAGGGCAAGGTAGGCAACAGCACACTAACCTGATTGTGGGTATTCCATGAGAAGAAAATATTGATTAATGGACTGATTTCTTCAAGTGTGTGGTATCGCACTGAGTAATATACATAACTGAGCATCCACAACCAATTCACACCATTGGGTAGCCCAGTGCTCTGCTATGTGTACCTTCTGCCGAGCGTTGGTTTAACAATACATAACATGCATTGCAAATCACTCTATCTGAGGGAAGCTGAAAAACATTAAATATTGTACTCAGTAAAGTAATACATGATAGTTATATTGTGCTACTCTTTCGGATTATGGAACTCAGCTGATTATAATTTCAGGTGAAGTTGGTAAAATATGAAAATAATTACTACGTGGGTACATACCTCTAGTACAGATAAGCATTCCGTCAATGTATTTTGTAACTGCGGTGGCAAATATGTTACAATATGCCTTCGCATTCGATTAGTGGCCACACTACAATTCAGGCACCTTGACATCGTGAGCGTCAGAATTTAAATCGTAAACAAACAATATGCACAGCAGAATATTAGGTAATATTAGAAGCGTAAACGAAAGTCCGATAAACGATACCGTGGGTTCAGTAATATGTTTTGAACTTTTGACAGTTGTCAGCGAGAAAATAACTCTAGGACGTTTGGATACACACTCTTGAATATTATGTTGATTCATAATGTGGAACGTGAGTGCCATCCAGACGCGCGGCAGCTTGAAAAGTGATGTCTACGATAATCATGAAACCGTTAACTTTTTAAAGGTGCCTTAGCAATACAATTCTGGCAATCACGGGTATTTTATGTTTAAGTCTGACCTTCAGGCGTACTACAGATAGGTACAGTGTTTGTCTTATGCGTGTATCCAAACGTGGATGCACTTTATATTGATTTATCCTCCATGATTGCAATGAAACAAAACGGGAAAAAAACAATTAACATACATATTATTTTGGGAATTTTCCTCGCCTATTCTAGAGAAATGTAATTGTTGTGATTAATTTTTATTTATTTTGGAAGTAATTTTCATATAATCATAATTAATGTACATTAACATTCTGAATTGATTCTGAGGGCAGGATTCGGCCATGTCCTTTATTATTTGTATAGATCGTAACATAATAAAAATTTTTGATAATTACACCTAAGCCGTAACTCTATTCATCAAGAAGTTATTGAACCACAAAATATCTGAGATCACCCAGAATGGGCTATTTTTATTTTTGGTGGCCAACTAAAATAAACGCAGTAATTAAATATAGATATAAACATTTTTTTTATAAGCCACATTTTTTTTCTATATCCAAGTTTTAAGTAAATATAATATGATTACATTATCATTCACCAGCAATGTTAGAAATTGAACCAAAAATGTATGGAGGCTGGGTGATGTCCTTTGAGAAGCATAGTACTCGAGATGGCTACGGACAAAAGCACAGTATAGGTAGACTTTTCATGGTTTTGACTTTTAAAACTTAGAGGAGACCCTAAAAATAAAACCCTACGCTTTAGAGGCCTTGTTGACTACATTGTCAATGAGCGCATCAAACAAAAGCTTTGAGTCAAAAATAACCCCAAGATCTTTAATGACGTTAAAATCGACAATCTCATTTTACTTATGTGTAGCGGTTCATAGAAGACACATACTCTCCTCAACTAGGTGGTGCCAACAGTCTCGGAGTAAAATGACTGTGAATGTGGTCATGGGGTCTCAACTCGAACAAATTATAATTAGTCCTGTAAAAAAAATCATAGATGGCAGCATAGGTAACAGTTAGGAAATGAACAATCACTTAAATGCGTTAAACAGTAGATTTTGGCTGAAGTAAGATTAGTAAAAATCAAAACTTCCTTATTTAATACTGATTTATCTATTTACACTCATAAATCATGTAATTTCAGCAAAAAAGATAAATTTATCCTTTCATTCCAAATCGAACTCATAGAGTCGTAAGAGTTGTTAAAAGTAGCCATCTGTTAATCATTTTCTTTATTTAGTTTTGATTAATAATGAAGTTGATCTAACTGATAAGAAACAATTATTGTTGATTAACAAAACTTATTTTAATTTGACCGCACCAAGTTTTTAAATCTCCAAGTGATTTTTTATATAATTTAGTAAAAAAATACTTGATTTATTTAATGATAGCATTAGCGTAATTTACAAAATCAGTCTGATTTAGTGGAAAATTTTAAAACAAATATTTCCAATGATTACCATGATTTTAATCACATTGATTTTTTATTAGAAAATTATTTGAAGTGAATTTTGTGATTACTGTAAATCGAGAAAGAAATTGATTAACCCAAAATCAAAAATGAAAATTCTACAAAATAAATAATTTAATGGCCTGACAAGCTTGAAAGTTACTAGACCATTTTTTTAGCTAATCAACCAGTGCGATTCCCGAAAAAGGATTTTTCAAAAAACTAATGTTACTTAATTTAATTTTAGTTTTAGTTTTTGAATCAAAGGCTTCTTCTTCTTGTCGTATCGATGTAACTTCCTTAATAAACAGTTGTGTGTGTGCCCAATAGGTGGCCACGTTTAAATCAAGGGCTGAACCCGCTCGACGACTTTTCTCTATTCCATGTAGAAGTCTATCACAAAACACATACTGTATATACAGCGTCAAATTAATTTAGCTAGCGAAACCCTCGTGTTACGTATCAATATCGAAAATGAAACAAAAAAACAACATTTTTTTCGGATTCTGTCGCATAAATTAAGGCAACCAAACGATTGTTCTGTAATGGTTTAAAAGAATTAAATTCATCCACGACAAATTTAAAATTTTACAAAAACAGTTAATACTAACGCGGGAGCACGGTCGCTCGACACTCGCTGACCAATTGCGGGCCGATTGACCTCAACGCTCGCCGTGCGTTTTATGGCGTTTGGATCAGCTGTTTTTGTACTGATCACTGTAGTAGTAGGTACTTGACCGTTCTGTTTTAAAATATTTTTATCAAAATATTCCGTTCGTTTTATTTATTTATTTAAGTACCTAGTACCTACTTGTATACTCCTAGTACTAGGGGTACTACCTATTTCATTAATTTCTTTGCCGCAGTGACTACATTAAAGTTTAAATTACCGCTAAATTACAAGTAATTTTATAGATTTGAGCAATAATCAGTGATCGGAATAGGTAGAGCTAATGTACCTAAAGTTCAAGGAACAGAAACGAAAAGTAGGGACTTCCTTATATCTCGACTTGGCACACAAGGTTGTCGGCATGTGGAATGTGAACTCTGCTAATATTGTGCCGATTGTCTTTACGGCCAATGGCCTGATGGCCAAAAGCCTGGACGAACATCAGTCGAGTCTCGCTTGGCGGTTGGATCAAGGGCCTGATTCAGAAGGCAGTACCTACTCCTCGATATGGCCCGTTTGTGAGGAGATGGAGATGTCTTGTCTCTGGAGCCCTAACCACCGCGAGCTTGGACCCTGCTCCTGCCCCGGCGGACCACTATTTTTAATATTTTTAAATGTGTTTTTATGAAGAAATATTTAAACAAGTAAATAATAAGATGAAATAATGAACAAAGGGTACAATAATACTCGTACTTTGAGTCTCAGTTCATTTAATCCTATTGAATGACTTTTTCAAGAAATAGTTATTCAATGGGATTAATTATTATAATTCTGTTAATTCATATGTGTTACGGTTGTGAATCACATTTTGTTAAACACACAGGCTGACACTGACCTACAAATTGAAAATACGTAATAAAAATTGAATTTCGCGGGCTACCCGGCGGCGCATTTAGCATTGAAATACTCAAAAATATATGAAGAGGCATTCGCCGCAGCATGAAAATTGCGAGCTCACTCACACAAATCTAATGGTTCCGCCATCGCCAACTCGAGACATTTTTTGTTGTATTGTTATTACTTGTCCTTGAACGCACGGTCACACGGTGCGATGTAGAGAATCTATAGAAAAACAACGCCATCTAGTAGTATCGATGCCACCTAGCATCGATGCCACCTAGTATCTAGGCCGACTCCTAGATGGCGTTGTCTCTGGCAATTAGTGAGTCGCTGGTACTGGCATCTGTTGAAAAAATGGAGGAAGGAAAATAACCAGCTCAATAGCCAGACTTAGGGAGGTGTCATCTTAGGAGGGCATCTGTACGTAGTATTATATTATCTGTGACAGGGTGAATCTATAACGGGTGCCGTTTTAACCATTTGAATACAGAACCCTAAAAACAGTTTTACAAAATTAATTTCCGAAAAAAGAAGTATTCTAAATGCGAAAGTATCTCTGTTTGTCTGCCAGTAAGATTTCACACCTTAGTAGCTGAGCGGATATAGATAAAAATGGTAGTGTCTTGTTTTCCATAAAATAATTTGTACTATTATTGTTTTCCATAATCGTCCCCCCTCATAATATTTACTTGCACTATTATCACGCTCATCTATCACCGCTCAACTATCAACGCTTGTCATATCAACTTATTTGTGTCTTAAATGTGATAGAATCATTAGTTTCTATGCGTAACACATTACATAATCGATACTTGACATAAGCAATATAATTTAGAAACGTTTATTGTTTTGTCCAAAAAATAATGTCATTAAGGCATTTGGTATGTAATCAAAAGTTTTATTACAGCAAACAATCTTTAGACAATAAACAGTTAGTCAAAATCGAAACGGCTAGGTTAGGTTGGGTTAGAACTGCGACCACACAATGCGCGACGGCGAGCGAGCGAAGCGAGCGTGCCGCGGCAGCGCCCACCGAGCGCCAGATTTCCTCTTTTGCAAAGCAAAATTAGGTTTATTTTTAGGTTTCCTTGTGAAAAAAAATCTGTATCGTATTATCATATTATATTATCAATGTAATTCAAGTAACATAACAATATTATGTTCATGAAAAACAATATTATTTAAAATTTAACATGATCATAACATCAAAATTGCAGGCGCTTGTACTGAACTAGCATTGTTGTGCTAGTATGGGCAAATTAATGTTATAGTGAATAAATGTAATGGAAAACGACATTATTGCAAATGAAAATATAGCAAATTTTATGGATTAAAATTATTATGACACTTGGTCGATTATGAGCAATGAAATTAGTGAAAATGATTTTAGGTAATTTCACGATTATGGCAACTGAAGCGTAATTTCTGATGAAATTATAGCAAATACAAGTATGGTATATAAAATTATTGCATTTTAAATTATGGCAAACATTAGTAAACCGATAAAAATATGCTATGCCATCCATGGAATCAATGGAGGGCAACCGAACCGTCCACATCCGTCCGTCTCCGTCGTCATTGTGGCGGTGCAAGAGGTAGCGCGCGTGTGCGCAGCCTTAGTTCCAGGAAGAGCCGGGCGAGCGCGCGCGCCTCCCGCGACAACAGCACTCCCGCCGGCCAAGTGCTCCGAGAGCTACGTGTCCGCGTCCGTGTCCATGTGTCGCGTGTCGAGTGTCGCCGCCGCCATCATGCGCCTGCTGCCGCTGCTGCTGGCCGCCGCAGCCGCCGCCGCCGCCGACCACTCCAGCTGCGCGCTGCTGGCCAACAAGACCGCTGTCCGTGAGTACTCCTCCGTGTGCTGCTACCGACGTATTGATCCCTAACGCATGTCAATTGGTGAAAAACCGAAAAGACAACACCTTCCTAAATGCGGTGATTACATGCTTGTTTCACATATCAGTGGGCCACTAAGCACAGTGCGTATCAGTTCCGTTTAAGTTGTAAGTTCCGCAGTAAGGGCGGTGTAAAGTGTCCAATAGTGTATTATATTAAAAGCATAGGTACAATAACAAGCTACAATAGAAGATTAATTCCTTCAATATTTAGTTTTCCTCATATTATTATTATTATGTAGGTATATTTAGTCGAGCAAACAATACACTAGTAAACACGATAGAATACAACTAAGTATTAAGCTCTTTGTGTGTCCAAATGGTAGGACTATATCTGTATTATGTTGGAGTATTCTGGATCTACACCAATGTGATTAGCGTGAGTTACATAAGCATAAATTTTTAAATATTTCAGTTGTTATAAAAAAACATAATATATGTAGGTACTAAAGAGTGTTTGGTAGAAGGACCGACTCATCAACATTTTGGGGGTTTGGGCGTGGAATTGCTAGCTTAAAAAATACTTTAAATAAAATTTAACATTTTGGAACTATATACATAATTTTCTTTAAGGAATGTACGTTCTAGATAATGCAAAAAAAAACTTTTACTTCTTACAAACAACAAAAAAGTCAATAACACTGAATCCATACTATATGCACTATACTATTATAAGCAAATAAAACAATTCTTTTTATAAAATTATTAAATTTAATGATTAAACTAAAACTTTACTACAACGATTATTGATTTCGGTCTTCATACACAACAAAAGAATATTCATTTTTTGTGATGCGCCCGTCCGCAGAGCTGTCTCGAGCAAAAATATGTGTCAAAAGACAATGTTGGAACTTTCAGTTGGTTTTGACAGTTTTGCTAACGTCACATTGATGATGTTTCCTTATCGGCCTCTTCTGACATCCTGACGTCCTCGGCAGGGTTTGATGGTCCAGCTTCCTCATCACCGTGGGCTGGAGTGCTTCGGAAGCAGTTTCACCATCTATTAAAGGCATAGTCTCATCTGATTGGTCTGCACCTGAAAAGTACATCTACTATAAATACACAGCCAGGTCTAACAGCAAATATTAGGAAGAGTGAAAGAATCTGTATTATTATTATTCTTGATCGGCAACTATAAATTGTGAAGTGCCAAATAAGGAAACAGCATTCTAAACGCTTTCTTTAGTTCGTCATGGTCCTGTCTATACAGGGGATAAGTTAGACAGTACTTAGAAAAACCATCAATCAATACTAAAATGTGCTTATAGCCATTCGACTCCGATAAAGGGCCCAGGATATCGGTATGAAGGGCAACTTCTGGCTTGGTCCATAATGTAGGTAATGGGCTGTAAGGATACACGAGGAATCCGCTTATTAGCTATGCAAGTTAATCAGTGTCTTATGTACTGTTTTACAAACGCATGAAGACCAGGAAACTAAAAGTGATTTAAGATCAAACCAATAGTCTACCCCTATATGACAATTCTCATCATGAAAGATTCTAAGTAAACTTGATCTGTGATCTTTCGGTATAAAGCAAAGTAACCGTGATTGCTCACCTACAGGCGAATATCGATAGTAAAGAATCTCATTGTTTTTAACGTAACGACCAGCATCTAACTGCCCTTCTTCTAACTGCGTAATTAATTTTTGCGTTTATTCATCACTTGATTGTGCAAATTGAACCCAATTTCGCGGCCTATCTATGTTATCTACTATTCGGATGGGGTTGCGACTAAGATAATCCGCATGGGGCAGTAAAACACCTTTTCTATAGACAATTTTAAACGTGAAATCTTGTAAATACACCCACCACCTTGCAACACGAGGTAGTAGGTCCTTTTTATTTTGCGTAGCCTTTAACGCGTTACAATCTGTAATTACCTTAAACTCGATGCCTATATAAAGTAATGCCAAAAGTGACGACGATAGCTCATGTGTGACTAGACTATAATAAGCAACAACTGATTTACGACCATCCATGCCTATCTGGAGCAATACTGCGCCATATCCTCGACTGCTAGCATCCGTATGGACCTCTGTCTCTACACCAGGATCAAAGATAGCGAGAATAGTCTGAGTCGTCAAACACTTTATAACCTCATTGCGAGCTTGGTTTTGTTCTTCGTCCCACTTAAAATCTACGTCTTTCTTAGTCAAACGCGCAATACATGACGTTTTGAGAGCATAATTTTCTATGTACTTTCGAAAGTACCCCGCTAATCCTAAAAATTGTCTGACTCGAAGGACATTTTCGGGCATTAGAGAATATTGACGACTGCGGTGATTTTAGACGTAGAAGGACGAACTTTGCCATTACTGATTACTCGACTTAGATACTATTTCAGTACCCAAAAATGAACTCTTTTTCATGTTTAATGAAAACCCAGCGTCTGATAATGTACGCAAAACATCACGCAAAATTTTTTGTCGTTCATGCTATTACTGACCAATAAAACGTCATCAATGTAAACCATCACCGTACCATGATTGTTTATGAAAGAACGTAGTATTGCTGATAATACGCTGGAAGGCAACTGGCGCATTGGCAAGTCCAAAGGGCATTTTCATATATTCATAATGCCCTTCAGGCGTTACAAAACCAGTCAAGGTAATTGACGCATTATCAAGGCGAATCTGATGGAACCCTACAAGGGCCATACAAGGGTTGTAAAATATTTACCCTTACCTAACCGATCTATATGATCCTCGATCAATGGTAAAAGGTACCTGTCTGTAACAGTGATTCTGTTTAAGGCACGGAAATCAACGCACATTCGATCTGTTCCGTCTTTCTTTTTAATTAAAAATATAGGATTCGCGTACGTAGATTCGGATTCACGGATTATGCCTTTAGCTAGAAGGTCGTTAATTATTTCACATAACCGCAACTTCTCATAAAAATATAATTTGTACGGCCTATAATACATGGGCGCATCACTATTCAATCGAATGTGCATGCTACCGGTTGTCACAGTTAAAGTAGTAGTTCCAGTTATAACGAATTTAAAAAAAAAATTGAATAGTTTGATAAGCTTTTCCTTATCGCTGGCAACAAGCGACGTTTGGATAGGATGCTCATTCGATTCGATAACCGAGACTTTTGCAGGGACAGCTCTAAAAGTTAAACGTTTTGTGCGTACATACATCACTATTGAGGACGTCTGTAGCTATTATGATGGGTGCATTCATACTTTCACTGGGCACGACCAACAGGTCGACTTCCAGTATAATTTCTTTAAACTCAGTAGTTAGTGTCACATACGAAAACATCCAAGTGATAGTATTTCCAACACTTTTTAACTCACGATACATGGTTTTAGTAGCTCACGACAAATGATTTACCACAGATGATGAAATAAGAGAAACATCTAAAGCGCCGCTATCGATCAGAATGTCAATGGGTATCCCTTGGATTACTCCAACTATAACATCTTTGTAATTATTAATGTCGGGTAGGGAACAAAAATTTACGGTGCTTTTCCTATCATCAGAGCGTTGATTGGCAAAAAATTGTTGATATGGTGCCCAGTTTTCTTTCAATACGCGCAAAAAATTTTTGTTCCCGACTTTACGTCACTGTTAGTCGCATTTGTGCTAGTAGTTGATGGTTTTTATTTTGCATGACAATTAATTTGTTTATGTCCGGTTTGTCTACATAAAAAACATTTAAACGGAGTCTTCTGGACGGAACGTTTGGCAAAATTTGGTTTCACAACCTCCTTACATGCTGCAGAGTCATGATTTAAACGTTTTTTTATGCTTACCCTCAATCGGTTTCACAAAAGTAGAAAAATAATTAACTAACTCGTACAGTTTAAGGTTCTCATTCGTAGCTGCCGCTTTAATGTTGGGTTCATTGATACCACATATAATAAGAGCACTAATAAGTTCGTCACTCAAACCTTTAACTATTTGTAACCGCAATAAACACCGACGTACATACTTCGCATACGTAGCAAAACTATCAGAATTGGTACTCATGACCTCATAAAGAATGTTCGCCACGTCAATCTTTTTCACGCACAAGGATTTAAAATCTCGTTTAAAATTACTCCAAGATCGGTCTGTAGTAACCCAATCATCCAACCAAGACTTTGCATCGCCTTTAAGACAATGACCGATACGCGACAAACATTCAACATCATTCCACTTACGTTTGTGACGTTTCGAAACGTTGCGACTCCTAGAACGCGAACGACTATGCGAGCCATTAAGCGAACGATTCAGTTTTCCCATTATTGCGCCACTCAACACGATCATGCACAGCAATCAACAAAATATTACACCAGAAATCAATAATGCGTTAATTAAAACTAAATGTACTAGTTATCACACTTCAATCTGATAAAAGCAAATAAAACAATTCTCTTTACAAAATTAATTAATTTAATTATTAAACTAAAACTTTACTCTAACGATTATTGATTTCGGTCTTCATACACGCATATCAACAAAAGAATATTCATTTTTATACGATACGTAAGTGATGCGCCCGTCCGCAGAGCTGTTTCGAGCAAAAGTGTGTGTCAAAAGACAATGTTGGAACTTTTAGTTGATTTTGACAGTTTTGCTAACATCACATTGATGATGTTTCCATAAAAATATTATAAACTAGCTGTTACCCGTGACTTCGTACGCATTAGGTCCGCGATTTGCTTAAAATAAGTTTTTTAGTCAGGACGTTCTTAATTTCAATTTTTTGTTTGTTTGTTACCTGATGTTTCCATTATTAATACACCATCATCTGACTAGCCTTTTGCCAACTATGTTATGGTCGGCTTTCAGTGTAACCGGATGCAGTTGAATACCAGTATTTTAAATACAGCGGCTGCCTATCTGACCTCCACGACCTAGTTTGTACTGGGTAATACGATACCCCCGGGTAAGACTAGTCGTCAGACTTTCGGGCCATCGACTACCTGTAACGACTGTTAAAGATCTATAAATGACAGCTTTGAAGATCGAGTAGAACTCCTCAATATATACGCTAAAACACACTACCACATCAGATTTCATTATTAAACCCCCCTTAGGGTGGAATTTCCAAAAAACTGGAATATAAATAATTAATTTCACGCGTTCATGCCCCTCTTTGAAAATTACAAATATCCATACAAACTTTAAAACCCAGTTTACGGTGGAATTTCTAAAAATCCTTTTCTACCGTACTAAGAACTTACTTGCGAGATTCAGTGAGTGAATTATATTGCGCTTTCATAATATCCAACTAAAAGGTAAAAGCTAAAAGTTCGCTAAAAGTATTCTATGTTCAAATCCAGATCATCTCTTGTGGCTTTGATCCAAATCTGTTCAGCTGTGAAGGCAAAGTTAAAACAGATAAATAGATATATTTCATTAATAACATTATTTATTATTTTCATTCATTTTTTTTATTATTTTCTATTATTTTCGTTGGTCGAGTGATCGCAAACGCTACGAAAAACTCAGGTATGAGGTTCTGCTTTCGATTCCCGGGTCGGGCAATGTTTTATTTGGTTTTCCCACCATAAATATCTCAGTAGCAGCTCAGAATCGGGATTCGTATCCGGTTGATTATCATAGGCTCGCCCCTTATTACATGGGACTTAAACATAACTGGCTAACTGTGGGTGTACTAAATAGGCACACCCTTGCCGGACCCTTAGGGTATTGCCGTTATTATCTGGTGCCACACGATCTTCTCAAATTTTCAGAAAAACTGTCGCATAGAAACAAAAACGAAAACATGACAGAGTTCAACTTTCTAAAGCGAACAAAAATCCAAAAAAAACCATGGGATATCATTAACAACATCACACATCGCAAACCTAAAAAAACAGAGAATTTAGAACTACTTGAGCTATCCACTACCCCACAGAGCTCTGTTGACATGGTTAATGATTACTTCTCTAACATTGGCAAACTTCTAGTAGATAATATCACAACTTCTCAGTCCTAAGCAGGATATAATACCAACCTTGACTCATGCTCGACAGACAGTCTCTTGGCCTCATCTTATGTTCTTCTTGACACAGACCCCGACAAAGTTCGAGGCACCCTAATGAACTTGAAAGCAGATAGCGTTCCCGGATGGGACAAAATACAAGTCTACTTTATAAAAGCCGCACATGAACAAATTGTACCAATCATAACCTATTTAATTAATATATGTTTCGAGCAGGGACTTTTCAAAGTAGCACTAATAACGCCAGTATACAAGTCTGGGACCAAGACTGACCCGTCAAACTATAGGCCCATTTCAGTCCTACAGTCCATATCAAAAATCCTTGAGCGACTTATATAGTCACGCCTACTCAAATTCCTCTCTAAACATAAAATACTATCTCCTTCTCCGTTTGGGTTTAAACAAGGAAAGTCTACTGAGGATGCAGTTCTGTCATTAACTTCTGCTCTGGTAGACGGTGTGGATAGTAGACACAAGTGTCTAGCTGTTTTTCTTGACCTCAAAAAGGCCTTTGACACAGTGTCTGTCCCCATACTTTTACATAGGCTAGAAAGCATCGATGTATGGGGCCCCCTTCTTACATTTTTGAAATCTTTCTTGAACAATCGCAAGCAAACAGTTAAAATTGCGAAGTACACTAGCTCCGAGTCAACTGTTCCTTTCGGAGTTGGTCAGGGCAGTGTACTCAGGCCGACCTTGTTCCTTATCTATGTATATTAATAACCTTTATAACATGAAGATTGACGGAGGGCTCATATTCTCATACGCCGACGATACTGCCATTGTCTTCTCCGGTAAGACTTGGACTAGTGTTGTGCCAGTGTGCGCGTAGTAATGTGGCCTGGCGAAGATAGCAGCTTGGCTAAATCATAGTCTCCTTACACTTAATGTCTCCAAATCCAACTACATCTGCTTTACAAAGTATAATAACTCACAACCGTCATAAGAATTCCAAATAAAAATTCACAATTGTCCCAACCCCCCCACCCACGACTGCTCATATGTGAAAATTGTCCGGTTGCAGCATACTAAATATCTCGGTGTTATGATTGACCAGCGCCTGTCCTGGCACATGCACACTGAACTTATTATGAAAAGAGTTAGGAAAATGATATGGACTTTTAAAACACTAAGCCATGCGGCTTCAAAGCAACTTCTGAAGCAAGTATACGTATCACTAGCCTAATCGATTCTTACGTACTGTCTTTCTTGCCGGGGAGGGACGGCAAAAATATTTTTTTTTTGCACTTGAGAGAGCTCAGAGAATTCTAGCTAAAGTTATGTTCTTTAAACCCTATAGATTCCCCACCCAAAACCTCTATATATTCTCTGACCTACTGTCTGTAAGAAAACTATACTTGCTTCAATTCATATTAAAAAAACACACATCCCTTCCGTATGACCCCTCGAAGCCTAGAAACAGAAGGAGCTACTTAGTCGCTCCAACTGTACGGGTTAGATCTACGTTCGCTAAAAGACAATACTCAAGGCAATCCTACTACCTATACAACTTGTTGAATAAAGAACTACGTATATATTCCATGAAGCTCCGAGACTGTAAAAAAGTTGTAACTGACTGACTTAAGACTAAAACCTACGACGATATTGAGTCAATAAATTGTATCTACGCTTCAATAACCAAATTAATTACATTCGGATTGTTGTGTGCACGGTTAGTGGAAGAAGATTTATTTAGCTCCTTCCGATCCCAAGACATTGTCACAGGTCTAGCCCACAACCTTCACTTGAACCTACACTGTCTTCACTCCAGGTACGGTCGGCCAAGAAAGTGGTGTACCAGTTTTGATTTAGTTTCCCGGTCATCGAAAATTACAACAAGGTTCGTTATAAAAAGATATTACTGAAAGAGACAACATTATCATGACGTAAACCTATGTATTTAGTATTCATACGTCATATGTCACATATAAGTACATGACATTTTAACCTTTAGTACAAATGAAAAGGACATTAGTTTCTACAAAGCAATTGAAATGTTTCCAAACAAAAGTAATAAAAACTATTTAGACAACCGAATTCCATTTGAAAAAGAAAACTGACAATTGACATTTTGTCAAATATATGCAAAAAAACGATATATTTTCCGTGTTATTTTTCAATCAACTGCATATAAAATCATCTCAATGCCTGCCAACTTGACCATTGCCGAAAGAGCACAAATAATTGCCCAATTTAATGAGGGAAGCAGTATCAGTGCGATATCCCGGAATTTGAATATATCGAGGCGTTCTGTCCGCTTTTGGATTCGTCGTGAAGGAGAGGAGGGAAGTTTGTTGGATCACAGAAGAAGTGGTCGCCGGCCTGCACTCTCCAATAACGATAGAGAATTCATGAGACGGGAATATGAAATCAATGGTTTTAAGCCCACAAAACATTTTGCGGAGATGTTCGATGTGAGTGCCCAAACAATAAGGAATCATCTACATTACATGGGGTTGCACCACAGGCATTACGCCAAGAAAATATATTTGACGGATGCTCACAGACTTGCTCGTCTGAACTTCGCCAGAGAGCACTTAGAGTTTGATTGGTCTAATACAGTGTTTTGTGATGAAAAAACGTTTAAATCCAGTCAGCATGGACGTCTTCACCTTTGGCGATATAATTCAACACGGTATAAAGATGATCATGTAATCCCAAATAGAGGATCAGGTCGAATTTCCGTAAATATTTGGGGCTGGATGAGTACGGATGGTGTAGGAGAATTGTGTTCTCTACCTCCTCGAGCGACGGCTGTAAATTATATCGACGTGCTTCAGAATGCAATGCTACCGACAGTCCGTAATGTTTACCCGGAGAACGAAGTGCCAGAAATCAGAAATCATTTATTTGCCAATAATGTAGGTATACAAATATGATGGTTATTTTGAAGAGAGTCCCGATACATTTTACCTTACGGCATGCAAAATTATTTTATTTTGAGACACAATGATCATAAACAGTGTGATGACTATAAATTAACAATAGAAAAAGGCAACAAAAAAACGGATTCCATTAGGCTATTAAGCAACATTACTATCATTATTCAAAATACTCATATTATTCAAAAAATATTCGGAATTAGGTACAATTCAATACCTACACATGTCAATAAATTAAATAAAAATAAAAAAATACAGTAAATTAAACTAAAAAATTCAACAAATTCAATTAAAAAAATGTCAACAAATTAAATTTAAATGTCACTAAATTAACTCAAACAATGGCAAAAAAAAATAAATAAAAACAAAAAAATAAAATTAGACTTTCAATAAAATTTAAAATAGAAATGTCATTAAATTAAATCACAAAGAAGTATACACACCTATTGTATTAACAGAAAGTTTTGTCATCAATAAAACTCTTAATTGAGTAGTAACACTTGTCCAGTAGCAGACTTCACAATTTGATTTTGTTCAAGATAATTGTTCAATTCATAATGCGAGGATCGTAAGAGCCTGGTTTCGTTCACACACTGACGTAAGGGTAATTCAGTGGCCCTCAAGATCGCCGGACCTCAACCCGATAGAAAATCTTTGGGGCCTTATGGTCCAACGATGGTCGCATCAAAATGAAAGAACCAAACAAGCTCTTATTAGTCACTGTAATTATATCTGGGAGGAAATGCGGGGAACCGATATTTGCTCACGGCTTGTTGGTTCAATGAGGTCTCGTCTTTTAGAGGTTATAGAGGCCAACGGCGGTTACACCCGTTTCTAATTTTTAAAAATTTTCAATATCTTCTAAATATTACTATATATGCTATGTTTTTGTTTGTTATAAGTATTTTAAAATTAATTGTAGAAATTTAATAAAAGGATAAATCTATTTTTAGCTTGTTTTTTATTGATATTGTAATTACAAGTTTACAGAAATTGTAGGTTTGTGGACTCGCCTTGTGCCTTTACAATTTTATGTAACTTGTTGATTACAATTCTGAATTTGTAGATACAATTTTGTCATCAAAATCTACAGCCCCCCGCCGTTGATTTTACGACGTCATTGGTTCCATCAAGTTCAAACTAAGAACAGCTGTCACGTTACAAACAGTAATAGTCGTTATCAATAATTAGATAAAGACAGCAATAGAAGTTGTCAGATCGATCTGCAAGCGAAACTAATCTTTATCACCTATGAATCTGCAAGCGATATTCAACCTTAGGGTGGTACACCACTTTCTTGGCCGACTGTACACACTTTCGTATCTATAATATTGGTCAGGATATTTAATAAGGATATGAGAACTAAATAATTTAAATATAATTCATACAACACACACATCACATATCTTCACTCAACACATCGCTCGTTTGCGACAAGGATGACATAACTCAATATTTAGATTTTTCGATGTTGTTTGTAGTTGAATATAAAATTAAGGAAAGCAAGTATTAAATTAAGTAACGAAATACGTAAAATAAACCTTTAATCTTTTGATAAAAAGTTTCTCTATGCAACAAAAAAAATATTGGCAACATACTGAAAATATTTTTAGAACTTACAAAAAAGCTGTCCTGTTTTTCTTATTTTTGAGTTATGTCATCCTTGTCGCAAACGAGCGACATCTCACCTATTCACACGCATCTCACACGTATACGTGCGTATTATGCGATAGTGATAAGTGGAAGCGCGGAGTCTCCTAACACAAGCAATTATTTGCTTAAAAGGTGATCTCCAATAACATTATTAAAAAAGCTCGCAGATGTCGGCTGTACACCACATCTATTGCAGTTTTTTGCCAGTTATATGCAAGATAGGCAGCAATACGTTGACTATAATGGATGTGAATCCGAACCATATTACACCTGGTCCGGGGTGAGTCAAGGCAGCAACTTGGGGCCTCTCGAATTCATCATAATGGTAAACGATCTACCGGAGGTCGTCAGATATGGCTCTTGTTTACTATTTGCAGATGACCTCAAGCTGCTGCTCGAGGTAAGGAGTGAATCTGATTGCGAACGGTTACAGGAGGACATAGATAGGATAGTGGAGTGGAGTCATAAGAACAAGCTCTACTTCAACGTATCGAAGTGCTCGGTGATGAGTTTCACGCGTGCGCGTACACCTCTTATCTACGAGTATGTGGTTGACGCAGCACCTATGCAACGAGTCGCTGAGGTACGTGATTTAGGGGTCTCTGTAAATCCTGAACTGCTGTTTCGTGATCATATAACTAACATCTGCAAAAGGGCGTTCAGGAATCTAGGTTTTGTGCTGAGGCAGACGCAACACTTCACAAATATTGCAACAGTCAGAGTCCTGTATGACGCACTAGTCAGGAGTCATCTGGAACATAGTGCGGTCATATGGTCTCCGCATGAGGCTAAGTACTCGGTAATGTTAGAGCGCGTTCAGAACAAGTTTACGCGCTACTTGTACAAAAAACTTTATGGGGTATATCCGTTTTACCCATTGATGTACCCCACGCTATTTGTACTGGGTATGGTCGGGTACAATCAACTGAGGGTGCGGCGGGAGTTCGCACTAGTCGCGTACCTAATTAAAATACTTCGTGGCATAGAGCATAATCCAGGAGTGCTGCAGCGATTGAATTTGTGTGTACCTGACCGCTATGTGTGGAGGCGGCGGCGTCCGCCACTGCTGGCCGTGCCAACAGCTAGGACCAACTTACTTGCTAAGACACCTCTTACTCGAGCAATCCGTTTACTTAACGAACTTCATTTAAAAATTGATATATATACATGTTCTTGGAGTGAATTCTCAAAGATTCTGTTATTTATTTTATGTTATAATTTATAGTGTGTAGGTAGACCACGTTTATCTATGTTACCTTGTATGAGTTTTGTGTAACTTTTTATTTAATGTATTGTGTTCTTAAAGCTATATTTTTATTTTTTATTATTAGTAATGTATGTCTAGATGTAGATTTCAACAAAAGCCGCACTATCGCATTAGGTTTAAGTGTTACCTGTAATGATAGTTGTAAGGGAGATTTTGAATAAAAATAAATAAATAAATAAATAAAATGTATCGAAATGCCCTTTGTAAATTGAAATAAACATTTTTATTTTTTTATGGTGCCCAGTTTGTGTATCCTTGAATATTTTCATCACCATTCATTTGAGATACTTACTCTAGCGCAACCAAATAATACTTACTTACATGTTAGCCCAGTCATTCTGTGATTAATAATTTATTGTAATAACATTTGATCGAGGGAGGGGCCCGATTTTTCGGTACTAATATTATAAAGAGGTAATGTTGGTAAGTTTGGATGTAGGGGTAAATCTATAAAAAATCAATAAAAAAATCCCGTGGGATAATTTACGAATATAACGCGGGACAAAATTAATGATACCCCACGATTTAAAATGTAGCTATAATTTTTTATTGCCTTAAAACTACATGAAAAGGGGTGCACAAAAATTTCAATAGTACATTTTAGCAGTAATTTGCCGACAGAATTACTTTCAATTAGAATTTGTAATATTAGTATGGATTCACTATATTATTACTTTTTTGATAAGTACTTCAAAATTGTCGGAAATGTGCCAGCTATACAAACTAACTTTTTCGGTAACTATATTTTCGAGCTGTATGGGATTGAAAGTCTGGGACCGTGTTGTCCGAATGCTAAATGCTCGAAGTCTTTTTGAGGAAATTTCTAAACGCCTAGTTGACGCTTCCCGAGATAAAAAGCTAGCTTTTAACTTGGCCAGAGGCTAAGTATTGCCATACAACGTGGAAAGCCAGCCGCCAGTATCTTGGACACCTTACCATTTGACAGCGTTGAGTGTAGGGGTATGAAGAACAGGGTGTAAAGTCCTTCATCCCCAATAGAAAGGTGTTGTCGGATTTTTCCTTAAAGTCTAAAGTCGCGGATAACTTTACTTGCGCGATTTAGAAATTTGATGTTAGTTCTTTCTTTGTAGTACTTTTTGTAGTACATCACCCAACCCCGGATACCGGGGTCGATAGTAGATGAATCGTCAATTCATCTCGTGATGTCTTTTGCCGGGCCAGTGGAAACTCGTTGCCGCATTGTTCACGGTGAATCGGAACTGTCTGCGGCGATGATGCGAACGTCAGTGAGTCGGGGCCGGCGCTGCGTGTGCTCCGGTGTGTCGAGCTACTGCCTGACAGTTGTTGTTGGGTTTTTTATACAGTCTTAAGTCGCGGATAACTTTACTTGCCCGATAAAATAATAAAGTGGAACTAGTGATACCAAAATTCAGCACTAGTACCATTATTTTCAGATTCTTTTAAAATGGTGTGTGAGTGATTACAAAAATCCTCAGTAGTACCATCATGGTACTGTTAATGGTACTAGTGGCAACGAACCTTTTGGACTTTGACGTTAGTTCTTCATTTTGGTCATAGATGGCGCTGTAGTACTTTTTGGACCATGTTGCTGTGGTACTTTTTGTAGTGCCGCTTCAGGGAAGTGTTTATGAGGCCATTTTTAGTGTGTTGTTATTTAATCGTTTTTATTTGTTAATGTATATAAACATTTTGAAATAAATGATTCCCTTACTTTGTAATGAAAAAAAAAAATGCGTAGTTACAAAAAGTTTAAACCGGTTTGTGATCGAACATAGTTTCTAGTATAAATCTTACAGCATGCAAAAAATCACGATAGTTTGAACAGGTTGGTCGTTGAGCCGCCAGGCCACTTACTTCAGTGACAAATCATCTAAAATAGCCGTTCTATTCTCATGCATGTCTTAACAGTTGTCAGTTGAGAAATATGGACATAATGGAATATTGCTCATCCCCCATGGTAATTAGCGTGATAATATATAGCCTATATCTTTTCCCAGGATAAAATCTATATCCTTACCAAATTTAATTGCGATCTGATCAGCCGTTTAGTCGTGAAAAGGTAACAAACAAACAAACACACAAACAAACAGAGTGACTTTCGCATTTATAATATTAAGTATGGATATGGATAACTTTATAAATGCGAAAGCGACTCTGTTTGTTTCAAACTAGGGAAGGACATAGGCATAGGCGTAGGGTTATTATCACAGTAATAGCTTAGGGAAATGGGCAATATTGTAATATGTCCATATTCCTTAACTGTTTGACATCTGACAACTGTTTAGACAAGTATTAGAATAGAATTTTATTATTCTAATGCCTGTCATGACGCTTGTCAAGAAAATAACCTGACGGTTCAGCGATCGCCCTGTAAACCGTATTTCGCAAGTTCAACCCTCATTTAGTATTCACTTCTTGTGTTTATTTTTTTTTTTTTTTATGCCGATTACAGATTTCCAAAAATAATAACCATGGTTCGCAAGTTCGATACCCAACCGGTTTTCACTTTTTTGTAAGTACCTAGAATATATCGGTAGTTTCCAGTATGTGGTTGAACAGAAGGGTTAGAGTTGAGTTGAGTTGAGTGTGGGCTGTCTTTATAGCTTCGTTTGATACGTTGTCTGAGCCTGGACTTTTATTTGGTTGCAGAGGCTAAATTGCTTCAACTATTTCTTTAACGTCGAACTGTGCTCTAGCTTCGTTGTTATAATTGGCTGGGGCACTCGTGCTACTCTGTCCCTTGAGTTTATGTTCTTTGGCTTTGTAGGTTGTCCAATCTGCAAAAGTGACGAATCAACGATACTGTCGAAATAAATAAGTGACGAGTGAGGGAAAATTACCAGTGTTACGCCGTAACTTCTTAATTGCTTTTTTTTTGAGCTGCCTGCCTGATCCAGGTGTCTTTCGATGGTTAGATCTATACATACCTTGTATAGTTTAGTTTTATCGAGTTTTATTTGTCGTTCTTTGTAGTTCTTGTCTTCTTTTCCTAAGTGTTAAGGTGCGATAACTGGCGAAATATGGGTTTTATTATTAGGGATACCTCTGCCTAACCCTTCGGGGATTACTTAGTAATGTTAAGGGGCGCTCTGATAGTATGCTTTGACTTTTGTTTCTGTTTTTATTTTCTGAACTGGCACTCTCAATACTTAGGCAGATAGCTTTTCTTATTTTACAGTCACGCCACGCGCGCGCATGCGAACGGTCGGTTATTGTGCGTGACGGTGTGGTATTCGGGGATTTGAAAATGTCCTCTGTGGTTAAATGTGCAAATTGCAATGTAGTGATCAACGAAGTTCTGGCTTTCGTCCATAACAAGATATCTGTGATGGACGATGAAAGTATAAGCAGAATCTGTGCGAGCGCTTTCTCTGAGAGTGAAATTGTAGCGGCGAAGAAGTTGTTGTTCGAATCCTTGCCGACAACAAAACGTAAGATAACGAGGAGGAAGGCGGGGAAAACTGTTCGAGACATAGACGACATCATCTGTCTTATTCGCGATACCGACTCCGAGGACATCCCAGTCTTCGTGGCCCGCGATCTTGAAAAGTTACCCCCGGTTCTGTTCGATCATGTCGACGTGACGAGGCTACTGAAAGACATCGTTAAGCTGCGGCAGGATCTCGACATGATGAAAGAAGACTATGCTACAGTTAAGCAGATGGACCAGGTGAGAAGTGAGGTGCAATATCTGTCATCAGGATGGCGCAATGTAAACACCAAAAGAGGTGCATATGTCGCAAGACTCGCAAGCTATGAGTGCGATAGTGGTCCCATGGGATTGCCGTTAGAGTGCAATGAAGGCAGTAGTGAATGTTATCAACGACAATCTCCGTTAGAATCTACATTAAAATCCGTTATTATCAATAATCAAATATCGGAGGGTAGTAGTGAAGCTTCGTCGCAAAGTAATCAATACGATTCCACCGTCGAACTTCGAGAAACGGCTACGGTGACGCGCGTCGCGGGTCAGCTGATCGAGTCGCTCGCGGCTCCTCACGCGCAGTCCGCGCCCGTTCCCCCACCCGTGCACGGTGCGGACGCTGGTGCACCGCTGCCGCCGCCGTCCCCCGCGGCGACCGGTGGACGCGGTCCCTTGTCACCCGCCCCGCCGTCGATACTACCTAGTCCGACCGACTGTGCTGCGCTGCTACTACCACCATATATAGAAATGGATCCGGCCCTATCGCACCTAAATCGTTGGCGGAGATTGTGCGACAAGGAAAATGGAAGACACAGGCCCCGAGTGACCAGTGGGTTCGTGTCCAAAACAAAAGATTACGAAACCGTTTCGTTGGGAAGCGGGGAACAGCGGAGCCTGAGCCTGGAAGTAATTTTATGGCAGCGGAAACTAAGGTTCCCATGTACATTTATAATGTGGCGAAAGGCGTGTCCGTGTGTGACATCCATACCTACATAATGAAGAAGACTAACATTGATGTTAAAATTGAAAAAATGGACATGAAGTTGGCGAAGGATTACGAATCATACAAAATATTCGTACCTAAACATTCGTTAATAAGTCTCTTGAGTGATGACTTCTGGCCAAAGGGGGTAGCCTATCGTCGATTTATAAACATTATCAGACGTGATAAGGGAAATGTCCGTGTGTCTAGCGAGAATTTTGGCAAATCTAACTTATGAATAACATCAACTTGATAAGTTTTAACTGCAAAAACGTGACGAGATCAGTGGAATGTGTGCGGCAGCTTTGTCGCTCGGCAGATGTTGTGGCGCTGCAGGAGACGTGGTTAATGCCGCACGACCTCGGGTACCTGGCCGCGATAGACAACGACTTCGCCTGCACGGGTACCTCTGCAGTGGATATAGCGGCAGGGGTCTTACGCGGTAGGCCTTACGGCGGAGTTGCCCTACTGTGGAGAAAAATTGCGTTTCCGACGGTAACCGTAGTGAAGTGCAATAGTGTGCGTCTCGCCGCAATAAAAGTCGAGCTCAGTGATCGTTCCATCTTGATATTTTCTGTGTATATGCCTACCGAATCCAATGAAAACTTAGTGGAATTCACAGAGTGTCTCAGTGAAATGACAGCCATAATTGACAGTCACAATGTGCAGTCGGTGTTTATGTTAGGGGACTACAATGCGCACCCCGGTGAGTCATTTGCCACTGAACTTTTAACTTTTTATGCGGAACAGTCGTGGTCCTGTGTAGACCTAGAACTTATGCCGTCGGACAGTCATACGTTTATCAGTGATGCGCACGGCTGTCGGCGCTGGCTCGACCACTGTCTTGTGACAAGTGCCGCGCGACACTCCGTGTCCGCGGCCTGTGTGTTATATAATACTTATTGGTCTGATCATTACCCTGTATCTATACAATGTAATCTTATAATAATAATATAATAATAATAAATCGTTTATTTCAGGCATTGGCACCCATAAAATTACAAATTATGCACAAGTTTTTACTTAAGTACATGTAAACTAAAGTAATACAAATTAAGTTAAAAATCTAAATAAAATAAAAGGAATGAGAAATAACAAAAAAAAATTAGAAATTACAAAAAAATAAAACGTTCATATATATCAAGTTAAAACAAAATATTTGGTGGACATGTAAATGGTGTGAAATACGGTGATCACAATGTCGTTTTTAGACTTAATTAGTCGCAAGTGAAAAGATGCTCTAAGCTTACGCATTACAGCATAAAAGTCATCAACCCTGTTCTCGGCAAACATGCCAGACGCACTACACCGCCAGGGCAGGTTAAGCATGGCCCGGAACGCATTATTGTATTGCACACGAAGAGTATTGTAAGTACTCTTCGTGTACCTGTACCAAAGTTGGCCAGTGTAGAATGACTGACAATATGCCTTAAAGAGGGTTACTTTAGCCTGATCCGAGCAGTGTGTAAAGCGTCTGGCGAGCATATTACTTTTACAAGCAATGCTTCGCCGTTGCCTTTCTAGATCTAAATTATCACTTAAGTCATCGGTAACAGTATGGCCAAGGTATTTAAAGCTATTGACAATTTTAAGGGGAGATCCACACAAGTTAACAGGCAATATATGTTCTGGTCCTTTACCATATTTAAAAATCAAGACTTCAGATTTATTTACATTATATGTCAGACAGTGGGCAGCTGCATATCGTTCACAGATCGCGATAAGTTTCCTTAGACCTCCGGCAGAGGGGCTGAGCAGCACCATGTCATCGGCGTAGCTAAGATTGTTAAGGCATTCACCTCCTACATGGCATCCAACCCTCGTTCTGCTCAGCTCCTCAATCAGGTCGTTAACATATAAATTGAACAGAACCGGGGACGTCAGGCCACCCTGTCTCACCCCGCTAGTCAGCCTATATGTCTCCGATAAGGTGTTGTCCCATCTGACTTGGTTTCTTTGGTTGTTGTACCAAAATTCGAACAGATCTACAATTTTAGATGGTACTCGTGTTTTTCTCAGCTTATTCCAAAGTATGCTATAATTAATTGTATCGAACGCCCGACTAAGTTCTAAGAAACAAGCATAAACGGATGTATTTTTACTTAAATAGTCGTAAACAGTATTTTTTAGTGCAAATATTGCCATGTCAGTGGACAAACCCGGACGAAATCCAAACTGTGCGTTATTTAGAGGAATATGCTTTTCATTTAAATGTTTCATTATTAGGTTTTCGAATATTTTAGAAAATATTGTTGCTAAAGATATCGGGCGGTAGTTTGACAGGCTAGACACATCGCCAGTTCTGTTTTTTACGATAGGTACAACGATGGTTTTCATGAAGTCTTCTGGTAAGTAACTATGGCTGATACAAAGGTTTAATAGGTTCGCAATTTTATCAAACAACAGTGCAGGTCCAAACAACACGTGCTCGACGCTAAGCCCATCGTGACCCGGAGACTTACCGCGCTTCATGTCTTTAACACATTGAAATACATCTTCCGCAGAGAAGTGTAACTCGCTAAGCTCGTTGGGCGACGCCGTCAGAGTCGCAGGTGGTGCGGTTATCGGCGAGGTGGGCGCGGGCTGCGCGGTCTCCGTGCCACTTTGGGCCAAGCGTGTCTCACTCAAACATTTGGAGGGCTCTAGCTGGCTGGTGGCCGCAAGGAGTGGCGTAGGCGGATTAAATTTACTGACAAACATATTTGCAATATTGTAAGGATTCTGATTCCCATTTATGGATGCAGGCAGACTAGATTTATAGTTTAATTTGTTCGTTTCTTTCCAAAAGTTGCCGAAGTCTTTCTTGTACCTGTGCGTAGCTACAATATCCATTTTTATTTTTGTTTCATTAAGCTGACACCATTTTATCTTATTTTTAAAGACTTTTTTACTATGAACCATATCATCGTATATCTTACCCTGAGTAGGGCGTCCATAAATATTCCACAGTTGAAAATACTGTCTAGCTGTCATGTGACAAAGTCTTACATGATAATTCCAACCAATCACTGTTTTCTTAGTGTTATAGGTTTTACCCTGATACGAGTACTTAGAAGCTTTGGTTATACTATTCACGATCTGAGAGTACAACTTATCAATGTGGTAAAAGTGGTCACTATTTTGACATGCAGCATTTTCGCAGGGAAAAGTAGGCCAATTACAAAAATTCAAAAACTTACAGCATAATTTTGCATAATTACATTTTTGATCGTAATTTCTGGAACCCCAAATTACTTTATTATTTTTCTGACTGTGTGATTTATTTATTTTAGGCATAATAGCATCAATATTGCAACTAATTACTAATGGAAAATGATCTGACAGGTAAACATCATTTAAAATATGAATAGTTTCAATTACACTTAACCCCGCTGAGGTAGCAATACAGTGATCAAGCCAGCTTGTGGAACCATGGGCATCACTTAAATATGTATAAGACTTGGAAGACATGCCGAGCATAGCAAGATCAGCACAAACCCAGCTTTGATCATGGCAGAATTCCAACAGCTTACATCCAAACAAACTATTTGAACGCGAGACATCAGCATTGAAGTCGCCGAGCACTAAAACACTCTCAACATCGTTCACTTCTATAACTGCACCGAAAACACCTAGGCATTCCGTGTACAGAGGCAGGTTATCCGCGTCCTCAGTAGGCATATACACCGACATTACGATGAAACTTCGGCCGCCTTCGAGCTGTATGCACACAGCTGCCACGCGAGTCGATCCGGTATCAATCGGTGTTACATTGACAAACAATGATTTTTTCCAGAGTATTGCGACGCCTCCGTAGGGTCTTCCTTTTAACACACCTGCAGTCGTGTCCACTGCAGACACTCCATGATAGGAAAAATCTGGGTGAACATTGCTAAGGTAACCTAAGTCATCAGGTAACAGCCAGTGTTCTTGTAGGGCAATCACTTCGTGTGTTTTACATAAGTCTGTGACATGGTTACACGATCGTTTTATAGATCGACAGTTGAAAGAGACGAGTTTAATTTTCATTATTATTCGGCCCAGGCAAAAGCCGGTTTCCTTGATCAGAAGGGTAGCGTCTTACTGTATATCTTCTATACTCCACTCCACGAGGCCAGAACTCTGAACTTAGGAAGGTGGATTCCTGTTCTTGTTCTATTGTAATTTTGAAGGAAGAAAAAGCTGTTTCTTTAAACTGGGATAGCTTTTCAACTTTTACACACGTGTGTCCGCAGTCCGTTATAAAATCGCAAATATCTTTTTCCGTGGTGTGGGTTTCAAAACGTGACGCGTAAATGTATGACAACTTAGGCACTATCTTTATTTTACTTGACGTTAGTACAGCTTTTCCTTGCTGATTGCGGTTTTTCTTTCCTATTTTATACCTTTGTTTCCTGTTTACTATTGTCGTAAAACTATCGTCGCTGTCGGTGTCTACTAAGATATTAGTAATTGTAGTATTTATAGGACTGCTACTTCTTTGTAAAGGGTTTGTTTTTGAACTCTGTTGATGTTGAACAGCTGCCGCGAACGTTTTTGCCGCGCTCACGCGATCAGCTGACGAGCGCCCGGGGTCACGCACCGGCAAAGGCGCGGGCGACGCGGGTGACGCGGACGGCGCGGGAGTTGCGCGACGCGCGGGAGCAGTGGCGGGGGGTGACGAAGCGGCCGGCGAGCGGGAGCGGGTGTCGTGATTACTTGTTGTTTTCAAAATTGCTTGTTGGTTACGTTGTGGGTTTGTCTTTATAATATATTCAATATCCTGTTCTAATTTGGTTATCTCGGAAGATTTAACGTAATCAATCTGAATACGGTGGACGTCTTGTTTAAGCGTTAGAATATTCTTAAGCAGGCTCGTAACATCCACGTAATCGAATGTTACTGGTGGTAGGCGGTGCAGGTCCTTAGCCACGAAAGTAGGGAGCGATGCCGGTTCAGTTTCTTTAAGAATTTTAATAATTTCTTGAAGTAGTCGCTTATTTTTGCCGTCCCCCTTTCGTGTAGAACGAGAGTTAGTCGCCTCAGAAAGAATTGTTCGGGCTTTTTGGATATCGCTTTCATTAAAATTAGATTCACATATTTGAACCAAACTTATTTCATCCAAGACATCAATTTTACACTGTAGGAAGCAAAGGAGCTCGTTGATGACTAAGTTCGATTGACTCGACATTGCGTGAAAATAATTATAAATTTTGAGTGTCCACACTATTATTTATTTAAACAGTTGAATTTTTGTTGATTGGGCACAAAAACAATCATAAAAAAGATACAAAAAGAATAACCCCACATGAGTCTCGAACTCAGTCTCTGTTGCACTGTAAGCGCACTCTCAGAATAATGAGCCACTTACGTTTACAAATATTCAGTCGAAATTTTAGTTCCCTTTATTGTCTTTTTCTTTTTTCAAAAAGTTCGTTAGGACGCCAAATTGTTTGGCATTGATTTGAAAATCGACGCAGACATTCAATATTTACTCACTTTTAATTTATTTACTTTTCTGGTATTATACTGTTGCACTATAAACTGTTATTTTAGTTAAATGGTTAATATTCTAATTTATTTATTGTTTAAGTCACTTTATTTACACAAACACATTGAATTGAGTATTGTTCCTAGTTCACAACTTTAAATCGTTATAACAGAGTTAATTGTGTGAGTTCGGTTAAGATAACGATTTCACGGTATATTTACACTGTTTAGGTAATTATTACACTACACTTAACACGAAATTAATACTTTTGACATTTTTAAAACTTAATTTATACGGAGCGCGTTGTTTACGTGACGGCAACGCCATCTAGAATGATCTTAATTTGCTTAAGCCCAAGATTTGTATACCTACTGTTTGTGTAAATAGGATAGTCTGGGGTGAACGTGACCCGACTCAGATATCGAAATATAAAAGTGTATGTCACTCTAGACTTCGTGAAATTGATTTTCCTTCAGAATTAAGAAGTTGCTCATATAATATGTGTTGTAACAAAAGTCATAAAATCCTGTTAGATAACATGTATAATGAGATTATTTGTATACTGTCGGAGGCCGCTTTAAGTAGTTATAATGTTACCGAGAAGCGTAGAGGTAAATACATTACTGGGTGGAATCGGCACGTCCGCGGCGCTCATGAGAGGGCTCGGCTATGTTTTCAGGCTTGGTTGTATGGGGGTAAGCCCGGGGTTGGCCGTCTTTATGATGATATGTGTGAAACTAGGCGCGCTTTTAAATCAAAATTAAAGTGGTGTCAGAATAATCAACAACAAATAAAAATGGATATTATTGCTGAACTTCACTCCAACAAGAAATTCGGTCAGTTCTGGAAAAACACCAATAAAATGAATCATAAGCCGGGCCTCCCCATCAGCGTGGCGGGAGTGCACGAGCCTGGTGAGATCGCCACTATGTTCTCCCACCATTTCAGGGTGGACTCGCCTCTGGGGCCAGCGCGGCAGGAGCCCGATGCTGAGGATGGTAGTGAGCGTAGTGTCTATTTTACTACGAAGGAAGTGCGTGCGGTGATCAAAGGCATGGTGAGGGGTAAATCCCCGGGTCACGACAGCCTTAGCATCGAGCACCTGCAGCACGCAGGTGTACACCTACCCAGAGTGCTTGCTATGTTTTTTACCCTGTGTTTAGGCCACTCCCATCTGCCTGATAATCTAATGCGCACTATAGTTGTACCAATCATTAAAAATAAAACTGGTGATACATCGGATGTAAACAACTATAGACCGATCTCACTAGCCACAGTGGTCGCCAAAGTGCTGGACAGTCTGCTTGGTCAGCACCTGGATAAACACGTCTCGCTAAACGACGCGCAGTTCGGTTTCAGGCCCGGGCTTTCCACCGAGAGTGCTATCCTGTGCCTCAAGCAGACTGTACAGTATTATACGAGTAGAAAGACCCCAGTCTATGCATGCTACCTCGATTTATCGAAAGCATTCGATCTTGTATCGTACGATATTCTATGGGGTAAATTAAGGGATGAAACTTGTCTACCAAGGGAAATTGTGTTGTTATTTATGCATTGGTATAACAATCAAAAGAATTTTGTAAGATGGGCAGGCTCTCTTTCGGGGGAGTATGGGCTGGAATGCGGGGTGAGGCAGGGGGGGCGAACCTCTCCCACGCTTTTCAGCCTGTACGTCAACCGGCTGATCGATGAGCTCAGCAGCACCAGCATAGGTTGTCATATAGATGGAGTGTGCGTGAATAACATCAGCTATGCAGACGATATGGTGCTGCTGAGCCCGTCGATTGGTGCCTTACGAAGGCTCCTGAAGATTTGTGAGTCCTACGCGGTGGCGCATGGGCTCAAATACAATGCAAAAAAGAGTGAAATAATGATTTTCAGGCCGGACAACAAGCGATACACATACGTTCCGAATTTCACTCTGAGTGGTACAGCTCTAAACAAAGTCGAGCAATTTAAGTATTTGGGCCACTGGATCACCGAAGACCTTAAGGACAGTGTGGATATGGAAAGAGAGCGCAGAGCGCTGTCTGTCCGATGCAACATGTTGGCCCGCAGGTTTTCACGGTGCACGGGGACTGTCAAAGTTGCGCTTTTTAAAGCGTACTGTCAGTCCTTTTACACCTGCAGCCTGTGGGTTAACTATACACAACGGACATACAGCGATCTGCGCGTTCAATACAATAACGCGTTCCGGGTGCTGATGGGGCTGCCGCGCCGCTGCAGCGCCTCCGTGATGTTCGCGGCGGCTGACACAGACGGCTTTGCGGCCATCATGCGCAAACGATGCGCATCTATCATGCGGCGCACGCGCGACATCCCCAACAACATCCTGCGAGCGCTGGCGGATCGGTGGGACCTCCGATCCTGGCGCGTTGGATACAGCTGCACGCAGTTGTTTAGGTATCTGCCGCCATCATCGGGAAGTCCAACCGGTTCTGCCACTCACTTTCTTTCTTTTCTTTTTAATAAATGTTTAAAAAACCCATTGTTTATTACTAACACTAGTTTGTAAGCTCGCAATTTTACTAACAAATATGGATGTAATCTTAGGATGAATCTGAAATAAATGATTTATTTTTTTATTTATTTTATCATGATAAGTTTGTTTAGAGGTGTTGGAACTGTCTTGTAATTCTGGTTGGTAGGATGTAATACTTTCTTTGAATATCGACATTTCCTCTTCTTTCATTAATGTAAAGTGTTGGCAGTTGCTGAATTTGATCTATTTTTCTTGCGTTTTGTTAATATTATTGTTGTTCTTACTGGTCTGTAGTCTGAAGAAACTTGGCATTTAATACTTCAATGTTTTGAACTATTGTTGGTTGATTTGACATGATAAAATCGATTTAATTTTTATATGTTCAATTTGGTGAGCGCCATATCCATCGTTGATTCGAGTTTTTTTTTTCAAAGGTTTTTAAAATTGCGATTTTATTTTCAAGCGCGAAGTTTATTTATCTTTGACCTCTCTAGCTTCTTTATCCATACCCGATTGGTATCATAACTAAGTATTCATCTTGTCTGGGTTGGCCAAATTTTTCATTTAGGTCGACCATTTTATAAAAAATGTCTGTACTTGTTTAAAAATATCAATTTTCTTCTTTCGCTTATTCTGTGGGTGCGTATATTTGCATAAAATATATAATTAGTTTCCTTGTATTTTTAAATTCAATAGTGCTATTCTATTTCTGTTATACCTCTCAAGTTTTCTATGTTATACTTGTGCTTTTTAGGGTTCTGTTAAAAACGGAACCCTTAAAGATTCACCCTGTCTCTCCGTCTGTATGTCACAGCCATTTTACTCCAAGATTATTGGTACCACACAGTTGAAATTTTGTCTTTCCATACATGCAACTTAGGGTTGAAAAAAAATTATGTTTAAATAACTTTGTGGGGTGTCTATCGACAACTCTTAAAAATGATATTGAGGTTCCTAATACACTTTAAACTGACTTAAAAAAAAGGAGGAGGTTATGTCAATGGTTGATAAGATATTTCGTTGGTCCTGGCTGTTATTCGTTAGAAAGAAAAACGTAAGTTAATTAAAAGCTCGAAAGTCTGGCAGACAGTCTTTCCAATGGGTGTCGGGTTGTAGTTAATGATAGGTGGAGAGCAAGGGCGTCGCCAGGAGGGCTTAAAGGCCCTACCTTAAAAGTTATAATTTTTCCGGCATGATGCTACGGAATTAGTAAGAACGTAATAAATTGTAGCGCATAGTAGAATCACTTTCCAACTAAAACATTTTTTAAGGGGAACCACCTGGGTAGCGGCGAGGTTCATCTTAGGTTTCTTGCAATTTGCTGGTCTGCATGTTAAACAAAATATGATTCGCAACCGTAACACGTACTCGTAGTTACAGGATTATAATCATTCAATGACTATTGCTGGAAAGTAGATTTTTAAAAACACAAAAAAAAGTAATTATAACAAAATGAAAGGAAGAAAAAAAAATAGAAACATTACTTTCATTAGAAATACAGAAGTAAAAACAAGGATGTAATTTTTTTAATAAATAGTTTTACAATATTTGGTTTCAGTTTCTTAGCATGGGATATACAATATTACAGTTTTATAAATCAATTCTGTAAATGTTGGATTTATTTACACAACAATAAATTGCAATAGGTATTCAAGCAATAATTTCTACGAAGTATCGTGCGATTGCTCTGATTCCGATGCAATATTGGCACATTCGGAATCCGAACTACCAAAGTTTTGATTAAAACTAAGCCATGGTTTCATTTTTTATCTACTGAAATTATGTTTTCGTAATTACGACAACCTTTTTTCCGCGTGAGAGGGATATCTGTCACTAAACAACGATCATTGGGCAAAACTTTAACGATCCTGTAGGGTCCTTGAAATTTCATTATTAATTTCTTGGACTTACCAGTATTCGGGATTTCCCTTCTCACACTTACCAAATCTCCGACTACATATTATTTGTTCTTAACACGCTTTGAATCAAACCTTACCTTATCTTTTATCTGTTGGTTATTGATTCTTCCTCCTGATTTGCTTCTTTCTTTTTCTATATCTTCTGACGCTATAGTTTCTATGACCTCGTCGATGACTTCACTGAGCTTGTTCTCAGTCTGACTTTTTAATCGTACGCCAAATAATAGCTCTGAAGGGAACTTACCTGTAGTTTTGTGCACTGTAGTATTCAGTCCAATTTGTACGTCAGGGATAACTTCGTCCCATGTCCTTTCATCATTACCATGCGTTTTAGTAGAAAGAGCATCGATGATTGTCCTTTTAAATCGTTCCACCTGACCATTGGCTCGCGGCGCACGGTGGGCCGAAATCAAGCTTTCATAGACTTAGGGATTCACGAAAATTGATGAGCAATTAAAAAAATAATAATAACGGCTTTGCAATCTTCCACTAAATACAAGAAACTTTTCTTCTACGATCTTTGTATATACCTAATATTTTTAAAGTTATAACGATTTGAATTTATTTTTGTATGGAGAAATTTGATTTTATATGAATAACTTTTAATTCTCAAGAGTTCTCAAAAAACAGCTTTCGGTATTCGATTGTGCTATTTTTAGGCAAATTATCCGATATATCACTTGCTTCGATTTTCTTCGATTTTGGAGAAAATTGATTTTCATTCCCTTTTCCACACCACCCTTGAGGTAGAGAACTAAGCGCGTTTTTTTTTATCAGTGGTGTCCCCAGGAGGCCTAATCCACTCATACGCACACTCTTACTCACACACGCACCCACAAAATTATCACTTATACAATTTCATCAGATTCTGATTCAGATTCGTTCTCTAAATGTTCCAAATTTACAAATTCTATATTTTCGCGCTCATCATCTTCAAATGTTGGAGATAACAGAAGCATGGCTTTCGCTTCTTCTGAAAATGGTTTGTGTTTCCGTATCATTTTATGACGTTTTGATGGTATATAAGGATCTGAACTAATTATTAAATTATTCAAAATATCCTCATTATTAGCTCTTCTGCAGAATTTTCTTGAATGGTGTTGGCGATATCGCCTAAAGTCTTTATTTCTCGATTCAGCCGCTTCTTCCGATAACTTTCCAATCGGAATTAATCCCAAGTTTTCAATGATAGCTGCTCCATGAACAAGAACTTTATGCACATTGGAGGGCATGGGATACCACTCATATAAATCTACGTATAATTTTATGGTGGCTTCCGTATATTCTTTAAACTTCACTGTGTCAATTTTATGACCTGAAGATATTGTTTCTAAAATGATTGAAAACCGTTTTATTAAGTTTTCATCGACACCAGTAATTGCAGCAGCAATCTCTGTATTTGAGAAAATCAAAAATCTTCGAGCGGTATTCCCGTCATTGGTTAGTTCCATATCCTTGCTTTACAACATCTATTAAAAGGCCTGTTTGATTTTTAAAAGCTTCCTGAATGCTGCCTGAATGCTTTTTTTTCTATTTTCCATCGAAACTTTGTTTTCACCTTTCGCAACCCATGTTTTGAAATCCAGTCTATAGGCTATGTGAAGAATGCATTCCATAAAACGTATCCATATATGTAGCGATGATAAACCATATTTGTACAAGTCGGTATCAATGTTTTTAGTCAATAACAAAGACAAGTTATTCATTTCTGTAGGAACAGCTTTACATATGTCACATGGTTGAGCTGAAGTTTCACAGAGGATTGATGTTGCTTTGCCATCTATCATGGTAAGCAATAATGAATGTGAGACTTTTATTTTTCCAATTTCTGTTTCCTTCAATTCATTTATCTCCGTTTCAATTTCGGTTTTCTCTCTTAAAATCGTTGATTTATTCTCTTTTTCAAATTTGAAAAATATTGGACGACACCAATATGCTGAATTTGGTGAGTCGTTTTCCCAGATAATTTGTTCCTCGGAAACAATTTTTATTGGTACTAAACTACCCATAAAAATACTTGAATCATCTGTCGAAGCACTGTCCTCTTTGTCATCCATTGTCATTTTTTGCTTATAGTTTGCTTGATTCGAGGCACCATCTATTCCCCATTTGCTTATCATTGTCAACTCCTTACAGTCTGTGCTATCAATATGGATTGCTTTGAATATCCTTTTGGCGGTTATATCTAATAGAGCCTGCAATTTCATTCTAGCAGTTGTATCTGTTAAGGTGATATCATCCTTTGGCGGGTAGCATTCTTGTTTTGCATTTTTGACATTTTTCTCTTTGATACTTTTTCTTAAAGTATTGTATTGCCACTTTGTTAATTTAAGGGACAAAACAAGTCCCAAAGCTTCATCTGGAGTAAATTTAGGTTTTTCATTTTTACGTAAAAGACTATCGTTGGCTTTTCGCACATCCTGTGGATTTTTAAGTAGGTGTTCGAGGATTTCAGCTATTCCTTGATTACCATCCTCTCGTAATTTCATAATATGTGCATGAGATATTTCCTCTGTAGTCATAATTGTATGAATATGTACACTGTACGTCGTTGGAAGTGGATGGGCGTGGGTGAGACCAAGGATCCGAGGTCGAATTCAGACTTATTGTTTCCACTATACGCTTACAGATTTTCGACTTATTTTCTATTGAGTCTTCAATATAGCCTTCTGCAACCGTATTGAACTTCCACCCGCCGTGACGTTTTAAAGTGGTGAGATCGGCTCCGGAATCAGCCAAGAGCGTTGCCGAAGTTCTCCGAAAGCAGTGACCAGTGTATAGCTGAGGCTCTTCCAGTTTTAAGAAAGTGGCAATTTCTCGCGGTATAGCACCTATTTTATTTACTCCCATAGGCTGTCTTGAGCATTTATTATTATGGTATTGTATGAAAAATCGGTCGGTTTTTATATTGGCAGGACGTAAATTTTGGTATTTTTCTACAATAGTTACATATTCTTCGCGTACGACAAAAGACCTGTCAAGGTTTGTCTTCGTATTTTTCAATTTTACTAATAGTAATTTATCTGAATGCTTTTCGATATTATTAACTGTTAACTGTAATAGCTCGTTATTGCGACACGCTCCACTAATTCCTATGATCAGTGCAACCTGTAATAAAAATATTATATAATTAATATACATAATTTAACATTTACAGCATCTTTTACATATCGTAATAAATATTTTAACAGCATTGCTAAGTCAGACTAGGATTCATTGCGCCTCCAAAAATGTGTAGTAGGCAGTAAGTACCTTTATACATAACAGTCTACACACAAATTTTAATAACTAACAACATAGATTTATAGGTACCACTTACTTTAGCGGCAAGAAAATTGCAGTCCGGAGCTTCATTAAGAAATGTTTCCATGTTAAGGGCCGTGAAAATTTTGGACTTTTTAGCCTTATGCCCAACTGACATTCTTTTTAGAAAAGATACGGTATGTTTCAATATGCACGTTATGTTTGGTTTTTAAAGTAGCTTTCAACATTGAGTAAATACTCCACATTGTAGATGATCGCCTCGTCTGTGATAAATCTAAAAAATAAGATAGCAACACCGTCTCCGAAAAACTGCTTGCGCCCTTTTTAAGTCTCCATTCATTGAAGACATGGTATGCTTTTGAGATATTTCTCGCGTGACTTCTCAGGTAGGAAAATTAATTCTGCATTAATAACTTGTTGTTTTAACTCTTCCGGTGTTAAAATACTGTTCTCGTCGCTAGTTTCACACATATTTTACGATTATTTTAATATATTTTAACTTATCAAACGCCAGCCACGAAATTTTATTCCCGCTCTTTTATTTAAATTAAGGCGTGTTCGGAAATAGAACCCATGATATTTTGTTATTCAAAATATATTACGTAACATTATTGAAACTAATATTACAGATTAAATATCAGTTTTATTTGCAGTAAATACTTATTTTCTTTTAAATACAACAATAAGTTAAAAATTCAATAAATTACATTAAAAGACATACTTAATTATCTTTTTGCAAAATTTCTTTAGTTAGTACGAAATTCCGAACGTGTTTGTCTTTGAGGTAGAATTCAAAATCGGAACTTCGAAAGGGCTGGTCTTTGTCTATCTCTCTTTCTAATGGCGGGAAAGAGATAGAGTGTGAATGTTTCGAATTGTATGATTAACCGAAGGCTGAATAAGATATTCGTGGCTTTCTGAAAACAAAAATTAAAAAGTTACTTTGTCTCACTGATTTCAGGCAGCAAAACCAACATGTTTGAGCTACTGAAGTGAAAAATGGTTTTCTTGGACTTACATTCGTTGACGTGGCAGTAGACACTTTTGCTGGAGATTCATGTTCACTTGATGTACTAGGAACAGAGTCTTGGTTTCTTTCAAATGCACTTACAATGAAATCAGGCCACTTTATTTCCGATGATAACCATTCGCAATTATTGTTGCTAAACAATTCCCCTTTGCTATATTTTTTTATAATATTTTGCACAAAACGCTTTTAGCGCTTTATCGTGTTCATCACTTAACACAGTGGGGACTAATCTAGATTTAATAGCACTATATAAAACACTATTATTTTTAAAACTTCCACTTTCCTTTAATAGCACAACAATATCAATATTTGACACCAAATCGAACATTTTTACGTAATAAATAGTATTAGTATTCCGAAAATGTGAGATAGGATAGTGCGTTTATTACGATGTGTAACAACGTACTGAGGATGGTTGTTTTTCAAATGTAACCGTGTCATTTTTTTACCTGCTATTCATCATCCAATCACATAATGACACGTCATCATTTTGCTGCGCTAATGAGTATTGTTAAAAACAAATGACGTCATAAGGGTGGTGTGAGTGAGTATCGTGAAAAATAAATGACGTCATAAGGGTGGTGTAGAATGTTTACCAATAATTTGATTTTTTGCTATATTTCTGTAATACAATATTAAAACATGTCAGAATAAACCAAAAACCGATTAATATTTCATACAAAGTTTAGGGGTTTATAACTCGAAAAATACTGGGTATAAAAAAATTGCAAAAAACAAACAATATTTGTATTAGTACATAAAATTCAAAAATAGGTACTCATTTCAATCCTTAAGTCCACACTTGACAATTCCAGCCCACCGTGCGGCGTGGCAACTGCATTTAGGATAATTATGTTTTATACCCAACGATTTTATAAATGATCGAAACTGATTACTTGTAAAGGAAGTACCTTGATCGGTGATTAACCTGACAGGTGTTTCAAAATAACTAATGTGTTCTCGTAAAACTCTTATTGTAGTTGATGTCTTTGTATTCTTGACGGGTGAAATGTTAATGAACTTTGTAAAACTATCTCTATCTATTATAACAAGAATATAAACGTTACCTCGTTTGCTCCCCTTTCGGTACTACACAATCAGCTCCGTTATAATTTAATAAACGATATACCTACCTTACCGTTTTTTAGTTTGTAATTCCTGATTACTTCCAAAACGTTTTCGGATTCTGATCTTGGACCTACCAACGAGCAATTCATGAAACTAGATCGCACTTTATTAGTGTTGTACGAAGCGCGTTGCAATTTGTTAATATTTTAAATGGAATTCCAAGAAGATAAACGCGGAATCTGCTGAGAGAAGCTACAACCGCAAGTGTTTCTAATTCAAAGGAATGGAGCAGTTTTCCGACTGAAGTAAAAGACTGGTTTTAAATGACCTTTATCGCATTTTTGTATTAGGATCCCCGCAACGCCATATTTGCACGCGTCAGTGTGTAACTGAGTCTCCCTTTTCGGATCGTAAAGAGCCAATATCGGACGAGAAATAAGAACTTGCTTCAAAGAATCAAATGAGTCATTTTGTTCTTTAGTCCATTTCCACTAACAGTCATTTTTTAAAAGATCCGTCAATGGTTTGCAAATAACAGCAAATCCTTTTACAAATCTACGAAAAAAACTAGCCAAACCGATAAACTGCTTCACTTCGTGTTAGTTCTTCGGAACTGGGAATTTGGCCACTGCTTCGATTTTGCGAGTGCCTGGTTTAATACCCACAGAACTGACTTCAAAACCTAAGAAATCTATTTTGTCAAAGAAGAAATGGCATTCGGATAGTTTCAATGTTTGTTTTCCTTTTCGTAAAAGAATGAGTACTTTCTGAAGCCTATCGAGACCTTCCGCAAACATTCGTGTTGGAATTAGGATGTCATCCATATAGACCAGAGCATATTTGATCTTTGCCTCGGAAAGTATTTTATTTATTGTTCTTTGTAAAACTGAAGGGGCATTCACCAAGCAAACAGCATCAGAGTATATTCGTATTGACCATCAGGGGTAACGAATGCAGTTTTATCTTGTGAAGATGTAGAAATAGGAATTTGATAATAGCCGGAAGCCAAGGGAGATGAATAATTTACTGCCAGCAAGTTGATCTAACTGGTCTTCAACTCTAGGGAGAGGATAATGATCCTTTTTAGTCCGTTTATTAAGAGCGCGGTAATCGACGCATAGTCGTTTTTCCCCAGTCTTTTTCTTAACGAGCACAATCGTTTTCTTTCTACACTAATCTTTTCAGAAATGATTTCACTAGGTGTTTTGGTAATGAATATGTCAGGTAATTCTGTAAAAGTGTGTCCCAGCAACACGGGATATTTTAGAGCGTGATTTTCGACGATTAAAATTTCAATATTTTCCTCTATACCTTGAACGTTAACATCAACTTTAGACCTACCCAACGGACTAACATAATTTCCACCTACTGCCCTCATCAAGGGTAAATCTGTAGCATCAACAGATAGTTTTAAACTTTTAGCTTCGCTTTCCCTAATAAGGCTGCATTGACTACCTAAATCAACGTGGCATACTAATTCCACATTGTTGATCAGAATGTTAAAAATATATTTAGAGTTAGACTCACCAGATGTAAGTTCCGGCACCAATTTTTCTTCACTAGTGTCCTTTTGACTGCTGTCTTGTGGTTTTTATTTCCTGAACCTACAATAAATACTTAAATGGCCCAACTTACAATTAGTACACGTCGTTGTTGTCTTCTGGCATTGGATACTCTTCAAATTCATTTTAAATTCAAATTCATTTATTGTTTGTCACAGGTGAAATATTTGATCTTATTATTATAAAATATCGCTGTAACATACCTATAAGGTGTACAATATTTTTAGTTTTGGTTACTTAATATTTAACATCTTAATCATTATTCGTCAGTTTAAAAAAATCAGCAAATAGGAACTTTGATATTTTCATGCTCATTAAACCTTGTGACCTTCTTCATTACAATTGTGACATACCAACTTTTTAATTTCAGGACCGCTCACTCTGACAGCGCGATCGTCAATCCCGTTTAGAATACAGTCGACCGCTTTACGTCCTTTTATTCCTCACCTATTTAGTAAATTAGGTTTTTCGTAAAAATAGTGCTCCAATGATTCGCCATAACGGGCTCTTTTAGCTAGCATTGCTATTAAAAGTTCTGCGTAATCGTCACAACAGGGAAAATTTTCTACTAATTTTCTTTTCCATTCCGTCAATATGACAACCGACATGATGACTGCTAAGCACGTCAATCAGGGCATTCATATACAAATTGAAGAGGGCTGGGGAGGTCAACCCCCCCTGCCTCACTCCACACTCTAATTGATATGGCACATCTTTAAGAATATCTAAAAACTTATCTAAAATACTGTTAGTTTCATCTTTATCATCTAATTTAGTGTTAACACGTTTGTGCGACTGAACATTCGGGGAATAATGACGTCGTTTTCTTTGTTTACTATTAGTTGAAAGATCAGAATTGCTACTAGTCCGACGTATTTTACTTCCCTCATGTTTTTCGCTTGTCATATAATTAGTTTGACGCGTTCGTTGATTAAGACGTTTACGCGATGAAGACCGATCGTCTGAACTAGAATAGTCTACCTCGAATTTCGTGATCTACGACGGCGTCGGTGTACCCGTAACTCGCGGGGCTTACTTCGTTGTCTAGATGCATGTTCCAACAAGCGTGACTGGTGACAGTGTTTGGATGACGACGTTCTTGATCTTTGAGGTTGGCCTTTACGAAGACGGAGAATTATAGACTCATCGCTTGAAATATACGGTGAATTACAACGGGTCTACAACGGCTCTTAGCTCTAAGCCAGCAGTATCGGTATCAGCTTGTTTTTACCTTGTGGAACGCAAATAAATGAATATGAATATGAATTATCGTGTTGCTGATCTGCGCCTGCAGCCGCTCCTCTGGTAGACATGACTCCGTGCCCACTTGAAGCGGCACCGTGCCCAAGTTTCTTATACTTGATAACAGCACTTGTGCCCAAGCGTTATTATACTTGGTAGCAGCACTGATGAGTAACGTGCCCAAGCGTTATTATAGGTATACTTGGTAGCAGCACTGATGAGTAACGTACCCAAGCGTTATTATAGGTATACTTGGTAGCAGCACTGATGAGTAACGTACCCAAGCGTTATTATAGGTATACTTGGTAGCAGCACTGATGAGTAACGTGCCCAAGCGTTATTATAGGTATACTTGGTAGCAGCACTGATGAGTAACGTGCCCAAGCGTTATTATAGGCATACTTGGTAGCAGCACTGATGAGTAACGTGCCCAAGCGTTATTATAGGTATACTTGGTAGCAGCACTGATGAGTAACGTGCCCAAGCGTTATTATAGGTATACTTGGTAGCAGCACTGATGAGTAACGTGCCCAAGCGTTATTATAGGTATACTTGGTAGCAGCACTGATAATTAACGTGCCCAAGCCTTATTATACTTGGTAGCAGAACTGGTGATTAACTGAAATTATTTTTAATTAACAAAAGGTCAAAGTTTCTACTTATGTCAGTTATAGACTTTGAAACCATCCAACCGATGTACCTAAACCCAACCTTCATTACATAGTCAATAATGAGGTTGGAAGATTAAACTATTAAAACAATGCCCTATAGCGTAGAAGCATACGCCTGGTATCTGCTAGTTATTAATAAACATTGACAATGTCATCATTCTAATGCTTTGTAAAACCTTTAGCTGAAAGTGATCAACGTTGGAGAAGCAAATATTGGCGAGTATGCTTATGGATGTAATAAAAACCATTTTAAATTAAAAAGCGTTGCAATACTGAAGCATTTCCAGAGGTTATTCCTGGTAATGGTGTAACGTTTCCAGAGGGTAGCCCTAGCAAAGCTGCGTTATGATGGAGTGCTTCCAGAGGGTAGCCTTGGCAAAGATGTGTTATGATGAAGTGCTTCCAGAGGGTAGCCCTTTTTTTTTCGGATCGGAAATCATCAAATGACTTCTCCCGCTCTGGGCTGAGCGGGAGGGAGTGTCAGACTTTTACTGACTAAAACCCACCCATGTTCCTTCATCGCCCTTTGTGTTCCGAGGCCGCGGTATCTCTTTCGAACAACCCGCAGCACCCGGCAGGCATCGGCCCTTGCGGGCCCCTTCCCTATGCTGACATCTCTTTGAGGCGCGCGAGGAACACGAACGCGCCGTCGACACGGCCTGTTGTCCTAAGACGGAGGGACGGCGAGCTAGCCCTTAGCTCACCGTCCACGCCTACGGTGGCCGGGGGCCACCACGTGGCCCCCGACGCCCGGTGCGTCTCCCGCGGCGGCTGGGACGTGAGGAGGAACGCTCTCTCTCACGTTCGCCAGAGGGTAGCCCTGGCAAAGCTGTGTTATGATGAAGTGCTTCCAGAGGGTAGCCCTGGCAAAGCTGTGTTATGATGAAGTGCTTCCATATTGCAATTAAATATAATTTTTAAATATAATTTAAACGCTCGAAACACTCGAATGAATATTATTAAATATTGATTGGATAAGCCACTTACCAATATTTTTAATAGTACTAACACATTATCATATTTAAAACATTTAAAAAAGAAATATAAATATAGTGAAAGAAATATAAATATAAAGAAATATACTGTATGAGTTCACTAAGGTATAATGTCATTGCTTGCCTTATTAAAACTTATTCATTACTCACATACTATTTTTTTAATTTTGTAATAAAATGTAATAAAGATTATTCAATCCCTATTGCGATTGTAGTTATAATTCAATAGCAGAGGAAAAAAATTCAAACAAAATTTTTAAACGACAATTAATCTGTGGGCAGGATAAACGAGTAGATAGTTTTGTTTTGACTTTTACTCGCTCATCCCACTTCTGAGATGTTGGCACTAAACTATTATTTAACTGTAGGTTATGTAGGGTGGTGTATGGAATAAAAAGAAGGTTTGAATAATCATACAAGCATTTATTGGAAACTAAAACACTGTATCCAACAAGATAATTATTATTAAAATCAGCAATGACATTACGTTTTTTAGACAAACATTATGTTACGTGACGTAAGTAATTTAACAAAAATCACCGGCACATGTTTTGAATATTTAAACATAAAATTAACTGACCTGGCCTTGCTCCAACGGATAGCACTATTTCTACACAGAGTGACGATATCACTTTTAAGTCTTTACACTTCGGCGTCGCAGTAACAAGTGAGCTGCACACTTTTTTTTTTTTGAATCGCATCTCGCAGTTCAACCTAGGAGGTTGTCGTCTGCTTAACCGGACTATCTTGTGGATGCCTTGAATTTAAGGCCTCCAGCCAGGGCAAAAAAACTTATAAACTAAGTGACTACACGCTAAGGGCACCCTCCCCCCTGTGGGGCTCGGACCTCGGCAGCCTCGGCCGTCGACGAGGGCAGCAAGGGGACAGGCTAGATCTGAGTGATGATATTATTTTGGGACTGGTTTAAATCTACTGGCACAGTATCGCGCTCTGGCTCGAGCAAGGGTCGGGGTGGGCAATTACCGGAACGTTGCGACGCGTGACGGTCCTCGACGGCGAGGGCGGAAAGACGGCAGTTTGGATCGGGGTTTACGCTTGAGCGTACTAGTTTCCCTACGGCTCTCCTGAGCTGCGCACCAGTTGATCAAACAACTATGTACTAAAATCCTAACAGGTGGGATCTACAAAGAGCGTCGGAAGGGCCGGTAAATGAAAAACGATCACGCAGGTAACAATGATATGAAGGGTTATAAAGAATGTTGAAGAGGAGACATAATATTCGAGTGTACCTGCGAAGACGAATTGGGAGCCACTTGAGTTCCTTGCGGAAGTGTTAGACATGATCATATTTTCTCAGACCAAAAACGAAACGAATGCAAAGGTTTTGCAAGCGCTCAAGCTTATTTAAGAGCTCCTCAGTGGCATCCAGATAGCAGGCATCAGCGTAATCAATGATCGGCTAAATCAGAGTTTGAGCTAAGTAAATTTTGGTTTTAAAGGGTAAGAAGCTCTGTAGGATTTTAGCGAGTGGAAAGAAAAATGCACCTTACGACTAACCTCATTCACTTGAGCCTGCCATAAAAATTACTGTCAATTAAGACACCAAGGTCCTTAGCGGATTTAGAATAGGGAATGGTCGAGCCACCAAGGGACAAAGGTGTCAGTGATGAAACGTCAAGTGCAGTACGATAGTATCTACTGCCTATGATCACAGTCTGGGACTTGGAAGGGTTGATCAGTAAGCCGTAAGACTTAGCCCATTCATTGATCTTTTCCAGGTCACGATTTATGGCATAGACAGCCGATTCCGCATCAGCCTGCAAGAAATGTTTATAAAGTTGAAAATCGTCTGTGTAGAGATGGAAGCTGGAGGTGATAACCTCAGTAACAGTGTTTATGATGATTGAGAAAAGGAGAGGAGAGAGAACGCCACCCTTAGGAACGCCAGCAGTGAGATCACACCAATCCGAAAAAATCTCTTCTTGGCGGACACGCTGAGAGCGACCACGAAGGTATGAGTCAAATCAGGCCAACGTAGAGGTAGAAAAGTTAAAAGATTGAAGGATTCCTAGAAGTATGTCGAAATCCACTGAGTTGAACGGCAACTAAAGTCAAGTAAAACTAGTAAAGTAAGAGATTTATTGTCCAAAGCCCAGCGGATGTCTTCAGTAACCTTCAGGAGTGCAGTAAAAGTACTTTAGCTAGTACGAAAGCCAGATTGGTAAGAGGAAATAAGAGCGTTAGACGATAGATGTCTGGAAATTAGACCATGAACAATGTGTTCGAGAACTTTAGAAAGGAAAGGAAGAACGGAGATGGGTCTGAAGTGGTATAAGGAAGAAGGATTGTTAATTTTAGGAAGCGGTATTATATGAGCCTGTTTCCAAGCTGAAGGAAATATGCCAGAGAATAAGGAAAAATTAACAATATGAGTAAAAATAGGGAGCAACTGAGAAATAATAGGTATTATCATTCTTGAACACAAATGATCATAGCCAACAGCAGAGGAGGAAATAAAAAGAAGTGATTTTTTACAACGTCTTCAGAGACTGGGCAGAAATTGAAAAGTGGACAATTTGGTAATAGCAACGTAAAGAGCTCAAGCAAAGTGGAAGCTTTAACGCTTGGTTCCAGAGAGACAGGTGGTAGAGAAAAGTGCTTGTTAAGAGCGCACAAGTCAACGTCTTTACAGGTGTTTGTGGGAGATTTGCCTATACCAACAGATTTTAAGAACCTCCAGACATCTGAGGAGTTTCGATCAACGAGAGATTCGTGAAAATAGCGTCTCTTTGCATCTGGACACAGACGATTGCAACGGTTACGCAAAGCTTTGAAGTCGGAAGTCATCCACGGTGCAAGATTATGCTTAATTTTAATCCGCCGGCTAGGAGCATGTTCATCTTAAAGTCGTAATAACTTGTCATTGAAGCAATTCACCTTTTCATCAATACTGGTGCTTTCGATAACGAATATCCAATCAATATCATCAGCATCACGTTTCAAAGCCTCCAGGTCTATGCTATTAAAACTACAAAGTAAACAGAATTGAGGTTATTTAACTTGATGAAATTGAAATCGTCAATGATCCAATTACATCAAGTAAGTTGAAATAGGTATTTTTAGAATAATGTTTGGTCGATGTCGGCTCTCAACAGGGGCGGCGCAGTTCGGGCGGCGCAGCGTGGCGTACCGCGCTGGCGCCGTGAACGTGTCGCTGGTGTGGGGCAGCGAGCCGGCGCACGCCGCCGCCGCGCTGCTGGCCGCGCTGCTGCGGCACGTGCGCCAGTACCGCGGCGTGCAGCTGCCGCACGCCCGCAGCCCGCACGACATCGCCGCGCTCGCCAAAAACGTCACCTTCAACATGTACGGCAAATATAACGAGTAAGTTCCCGTGCCTACTCGTATCAAGCAACGGAATGAGTACCAAATAAATACCCGGATGCCATAAGAAGCAATAAACAGTGTTAAGGCTAAAGCGTCAGGGTAGGCGTCTAAGTTCAAATTATGTTTTACGTTACGTTTTTTGGAATTTGCAGGTTAGTATCGGATTGAACAGTCACGAGCACTAATATGTAAACACTTGGCAAAACTCAAAAGCGATTTCCTCGTGAAATAACGGTCTCTTCTTTGAGATAAGACATATTTCATAATATATAGCTTCCAAAATACTGTTACGTCATTTTACCTTCCGGCATGCAAAATTACATAATACATTTACTCAAAGTTGCCAACATAATTTCTTGCCAACATTAAATAAAGGCTTTTATTTTGTGACACAATAATGAAAATAAAATGGCTCGGGTGTCAAATTGCGTGTCGAAAAATTTTTTTATTTATTTATTTTACGAAATTATCCCACAGTATTCATTTAAACAAAGAAATAATGAGAAAAATAACCGTTGGTGGATCATATAATCAGGACTGGATTTCAGAAACAATGATAAATAACATTTTGATTAATATCATCTTGAAATCAGAAAATAATATGTCACCAATATGCTGACAAGAAGCCGAGCCAACAACAGGTACACTCACCATCTCCGGGCTCTTCACTTAGCTCCGCCTCGCAGCCGCCGGGACGCGCCCCATCTGAGCGACCGGCGACACGCACCGTGTCGCCGGTCGCTGCAATTGGTCGGGCTCGAGCGACAAGTTTTTCTCCCCGCCGTCGAGACCACCACCACCACCACGGCGACGAGGAAGAGGACGGCCACCACCGGACCTGGGATCTCGAGGCCAACGGGCCCCAAACAGGGTCCCCGCTGCCAGTGGAATTGTATCATGCCCGCATATTATGGGACTACTGAGGGGGGAAGCAACTCGGCTGCGTACCGTAGTCGGATGCTCTCTTTGTTTCAGGTGCTTGAGCCAGCAGTCAGCGTGTCGGCGCAACGACTGACGAATCAGGAGCAGGTCATCCAGCGTAACCATATGTTGGATGACACCGTACTTGATGGATTACGCCTCGACTCTGACTCGCGTCTATCGGATGATGACGCCATGTGCTCGTTCTGATGCAGCATTCGGTCGGTGCCTGTCAATCACACTGAGGGCGATTGGACCCGGGAGGTTGAACAAGCGTGTGATCCAATACCAGAAATGGGGACAATCATCATCAGCTCCTAAGACGTAGCTCGTGCAGTCCGTCCGTTGCCTAACTGGAAATCTCCAGGGCCGGCCGAACTGCACAACTTCTGGATCAAGTGGTTCCAAAGATCGCACGCTCGCTTGGCGTCCCAGTTTCAATAAGCCTTAGAGTCAGGGTCTCTGCCCCAGTTCTTGACGACAGGAATTACCCACCTGCTCAATAAATCAGGTTGTACTGCGGAGCCCAAAAATTAAAGACCAATCACTAGTCTACTAACGGTCTATAAAGTTCTTACATCCATGATTTTGAGGGCTAAAATCAACCAACATATTGAGAGTAATTCCATCATGTCTGCCTCTCAGAATGTATGTAGGAACGGGTCCCGCGGTAAAGAGAAACTCCTCATTGATATGGCCATTAGCCAACAGATTCGCCGCTCCTGAAGAGGTCTGTCTACATGTTGGATGAAGGACATTCTGTGCCATACATGGCTCACGAGGGTGCTGGAGTTGTATAAAGTAGATGCAACTCTGCCTACCTTTCTGACGTCATGTATGGGGCGCTGGTGAAGGGTCCTTTGCTATCCAGGATATCGACAGTTCCAGGGGAACAGCAAACCGATAAAGATCGAGCGTGGCATATTCCAGGGTGAATTAGTCTGAGTCCATTGTGGTTTTGTCAAGCTTTGAACCTTCTCAGCACACTGCTGGTGCAGGTCTAGGCTATCGGTTGAAGAGAGGTAGTCAGGTGACATCTAACCTTCTTTACTTGGATGATCTGAAACTTTTTTCCCCCAACAATTTGTAACTGATGAAGCTACTTGAAGGTAACAGAAACTTTCAGTTGCGCCATCAGAATAGAATTTGATGTGGACAAATGTGCATGTGAAGCGAGGAGAGATTATGAAATCCGTGGGAATTCAAGTCTCGGGTTTCATACACCTTAGATCCCTCTCCTCAACAGTAACCTGCAAATATTTGGGTATGTCGGAAGCATTAAGCATCAATACTGCCGACATGAAACAATCGTTGAGGAAGCGCTTCTTTGGCTGCCCGAATAAAATACTAAGCAGTCTTTTGTCAGGCGGAAACAAGGTGCGCGCCTTCAACGGTTGGGTCATGCCGGTTTTGATGTATTCTTTCGGTATACTCAAATGAACTCAGACGGAACTTGATGCCTTGGATAGGAGGGTCCGCACATAGCTGACCGCAAATCGGATGCATCGCAGCTTCTTAAATGCGAAGACCCTGCACAACCGTGAGGTATGCAGTCTCAGAGAATACTTTTTTTAGAAGCCGACGTGGGGATGCACTGCGATGTAGTCTCAGTGGACAAGGGCCTTACCCCGCTCGCCCTGGCTAACGAGAACTGGCGCAAACCTATTAGTTTGATACTAATAACCGCAGTGAGGTATGGCAAAACAAGGAGCTTCACGGACGTTTTTACCGGGCCCTATATGGGCCCGATGCAAACCTTTTTAGCGTCCGTATCCTGGCTGCGTTTCGGTGACCTCTTCGGGGAAACCGAAGGTTTAGTCTGTGCAATAATGGACGAAGTTATGATGACGAATAACAACAGAGAATAATAAAAAAGGATTCCATTAGGATTAGGCTATAAAACAACATTACTATGATTATTAAGAAACTCGTAAATACATATTATTCAAAAACATTCGGAACTAGGTACAATGCCAATAATTTAAATTAAAAAAAATGTCAATAAATTAAACTACAATAATAGTCAACAAATTAAATTGAAGTAGTTTAATAAAGATATGAATTTGGTGTTAAATCGGTAGTGTTTCAATTTATCCCTTACTCAGCTCGTAACAATACTATGTATGTTCGTGAAAACGGAATACGTTAATCGGTACATCAGGAGAAAATCAGTTTTTAAAGTGGCATATTAGTGCTCGTTAATTGAACTAAACATAGGAATGGCCTTGTGCCATATTGTGAAGTCATAGCTGTCGAATCGAACCAGAAAGGAAGGGTCAGCAAAACAGATAGTTTAATGTATTTTATATACTTATAAAATATAGCTCCTTGTCATCACTGTCAATGTGGTGAAACAGTAGTCTGCCTCGGACACCATGGCCTTTCCTGCAGTAAAAGTGCAGGTCGGATTGGGCGGCACTATCGTGTTTTAGTAACACAAAACTTTGTTTACTAACATAAAGGGGGCGTGGTCTAACATCGTGGTCACACGTCTGTTTGCCGAAACGAACGGATGTTTTTTGTTTGTAAAACACGATAAAATAGCACAGCGGACCCGGCTTTATGATCACAAATATTTTGTTGAAAAATGGACGCAGCAGACCCGACTTTATATTTCTAACCACGGGTTGTAAAAAATTTCATGTATTTCCTAACAAATTTTCATATTTGCATGATACAGATAGATGGAAAGGTATTTATTTTTTAAATATTTTGTACTTTATAAAAAAGGGTTTGCAGCTATCGGTTAAGTCTATGTTAACTATGCGAATTGATTTCCTTTTGAGAATGAAAAGCGTTTGCGTGTCTGCGCTATTTCCCCACATTATAATGCTATATCTGAATAAAAACTTTTTTGAAAAAAAAAAATAACCGACTTCCAAAAATAATAGAAACAATAACTTTACTATTTTTTTTTTATTTCTTTGCAAAAACTTTTTATTTATATGGCGTTTCCAAGAAATGTGTGAGTCTATTGTGAGTTCTAATAACGTAAAGTCGTTAACTACTTGAATTTTTTCGCATAATATAGTCACTACCTACGCCAGTAAGTATATTAAAATTGATGTCTACAGTTTGGTGGTAAGCGTATCGACGGCGTGGCAGCCAGGACCACCGCCACCATGGGGGAAGTTCAGAGGCTCGGAGCCGGGGCTGGCGGGCCCGCGACTTGTCGAGTTCGGCGTCAGCCCTGTGCCCGCGCGGCGCCGTCTGTTCGCGTGGCTGACGGAGCACGCGCGCGCGCGCCCCTCCTGCAGGCGGCTACATGTGCGCTGGCCATTCTATGCCAACACGACTGCACTTGCAAGTTGTGACTTCGTCGACGCAGCGAATCCACAGTAAGTATCCCATGGCATAGGCGCTATGGATGATGGTAAGCAGGTTGATGTTGTTTATACTGGCTACAGTAAAGGCAAGCGCTCAGCGGGCAACGAGAAAGATTATCTATCGACCAGCGCACACAGATGACTCGCGATGTTGCTGTGGGCGCACGACTGAATGCCTCCCCCGCTTGCACTGCCTCTACCCCGTTGTCGTATGCTAACGGACTCTGGCGTGTAGCATCGCATGCCTTCACATCCCGTCGCAACCTGCCGTTATCTCCCGCCGCATACCGTCGCATCCCGTCGCGTCCCGCCGCATGCCGTCGCGTCCCACTGCATGCCGTCGCATCCCGCCGCGTTTTCTTCGAGCGCGTGCGAAGGTTGATCTCCGAGCTTCGCAATCAAAATGTAATGAAAAACAGTTACTGCCCACGAGTAATAGATACGAGTCCCATATCTCAGAACCTAAATAATAGGTACCTATGAAGTTGCCGTTTTACAACACTGCCCAGTTGAAACGTAATGTATGTATGGCTGGTAATAAATTCTAAATTCAAATGAATTTTCTTTAAAAAATATGGATTCTATTTTCAAATTCAGTCATTTGTTTATAATTAGTGTTTTGTTTTCACTACATTTGTATCTTTTTCATCAATATGGACACGTAGACACGATAAAAATACGAGTAATTATGGAATACCAGTTCCGTCGCGGTAGTAATGCCTCACAAACGGCTCGCAACATTAATTAATGTGTACGGAGTGACCACTACAAACGAACGCACGACTCGCTATTGGTTTGAACACTTCCGACATGGAAATTTATATCTAAAAAATGAAGCCCGTGGTTACCCGAAAACTAAAGTCAACAACGACGAATTAAAGGCGATAGTGGAAGCTGACGATACTCAATCTACGGCTGAGTTAGCAGCAGCTTTCAACGTTAGCATCAAAACAATATTGGTCCATTTGCGTCAAATTGGCAAGCTAAAAAATCTTGATAAATGGGTGCCGCACGAACTAGACGATCACCAGCGTGACGAACGGGTTGAGGTATGCCTTGCGTTGCTTAACAGACACAGAAAGGAAGGGATTTTGAACCGCATTAATTGTCACTTGCGATGAAAAATGGATTCTTTTTGATAATCGTAAGCGGTTATCATGTTGGTTAGACCCTGGTTCAGCACCTAGGCCCCAAACGAAAACTTACCCCTAAAAAAGTTATGGTCACTGTTTGGTGGTCTAGTGGCGGTATAATTCATCACAGCTTCTTACCAAATGGCAGAAGCATTACTGCGGATGTGTACTGTGAAGAGCTGGACACAATGATGGAGAAGCTCGCAAATCTCCGGCCAGCCTTGGTTAATCGTTGGTCCCCGCTGCTCCTACACGACAACGCTCGACCTCATACGGCACAACAGACGGTCTCTAAGCTACAAGAGCTAGGGTTGGAAGTTTTGCGTCATCCACCATACTCAACAGACCTTGTGCCCACAGACCTACTTTTTCCATTTGGACAACTTTTTGGCAGGGAAAAAATTCTATACAGGAGAGGTAGTCCAAAATGCTTTTGAAGAGTTTGTTGGCTACCGTACACTTGATTTCTTCAAGAAGGGCATTGAAAAATTACCTCTGCGCTGGCAGAGATGCGTCGATAGCATGGGTGCATATTTTGATTGATAGAAATAAAAAAATATTTATATAAAAATGTCTTGTCTTTCTGTATACTAAACGGCAATTTCGTAGGTAAAGAACTAATATCAAATCTTATTTAAAACAATTTTCGTTGCAAGTTTTTTTTACATTCTACAAACCTAATTTTTTTCAGAATTTTCATCCTCTAACTTTAAAAATTAGAGGGGGGGGGACAATTTTTACGGCTTTGGAAGCAAAGATCTCTTAGACTTAAGAAAAAAAGAGTTTTATTTTGATATAATTTTTTAAGAGCTATCACACACACAGCCCACACAGTTATATATGTACATTGAATTATTTTTTTCAACCCTCCGTTACATTTGAGAAGAGCCACCACTATTTTAATATTTTTCAAAATTTTACATCCATTTTGTATAGCGGCTCATAGAAGAAAGACATCTAGTGTCCAAAGGACATTGACCGGTTCTGGGCCATATGCTGCCCAGACATGGGAGTACTTCCAAATGATTACTTGCATAAACATATAATTTAAAAAAATATAAAAAAAAAATCGGTCCCAGGTTTTTTTTTTAGTTTTGTTTTTAAGATTTTCGGGACGATTTTAGTTAACTAATATTTTAATAAAGTGTTTTCGCATAAAAATAATAATTATGTAACTCCATGACAATCAGATTCCATCAAAAGTAATCTCGCTCGGCTCGAAAACCAGTTCTAATGAATGCTTACCGGCTGAGACTTGCAACACAATCAGAGTTGTGAGAAAAATGCTGTCTCGCATGCGCACATTTAGATTATGTATATGTCTGTCTCTCTCATGCATATACCTGCGTCTGTACCTACTTGCGCGCGCGCCACTGGCACTGATTTCGCACTGCAGTCTAACTTCACCCGTGATCCGTTGTGTACTGTGCGCATTTTTATTTCATCCATTATTTTTAACGACTTGGCTTTACTTAGACTTTTGTATTGTTTCACCCATTGACCTGGCTTTTCATTTGGACTATCGTAGTGCTACATATTGCGTTTAGATTGAGTTTATTTCCGAAGTGCTAAGTGTTCTGAGCAATGTATCAACCACACAACAGGGTATGTTTACTTTGTAACCGTTCTGTGGAAAGAACCAGAAGACACACGTTAACTCGTAATCTACAGAACAACCATCATCATACGGTTCAAAACATAATTCAAGCTTTAACTCCACATGAGGTAAGTACTTTTTAAGTATAACATCACTAAGCGGTAGTCTACCAAAACGACTTTCCACTGTCGTGATCGTTTCGTAACGCATGGTTATTGCCATTGGTGATTAATTGAACTAAGTGATTGATTGCGATTTTTGTAGGCCCAATTATTCGCTTTTGACGTGTACGACACGATATCTAACTTGAGTACTATTTTCACGGCCTTGAGTTTGGCTGTTACGGTATTCAAGTTTTTATTTTTATTTTCAGATAACATTCGATAACAGCGAACATATCTGCCATGGTTGTTGGACAAGAGCTCGACGAGGAAGGCTAACGCTCCCTGCAGTGGAAGGTGTGCCTGCAGTGGAAGATGTGCCTGCTGTGGAAGGTGTGCCTGCTGTGGAGAACATACCTGCTGTGGAAGATATACCTGCTGTGGAAGATGCGCCTGCTCTAGAAGATCCGCCGGCAGTGGAAAACGCAACGTTTAGGCTTCCTGAGAATTACTGCCGAGCCCCGAACACATCCATTACTTGTATGGTATACAATTGTACAAACAATACTCGACTTCGAGTTCCGAAAAGTCTAAAAGTGCAATTGCTCATAAACCACAATTACTTTATTCCAGCACATGCACGCGTGTGCCAGGAACATTTAGAAGACAACTCCTGGGATGATCTTTTCACTGCACGAAATCGTTGTTTTCATTTTAATCCCCAACAAGTCTTTGAAATGTTGGAATTATTAAAACTACCCAGAAGCCACATTATAGATTTTGAAAATCTTAATCAGCAACATGATGCCGAATTATTTTATTGGACTGGTCGCACTCGTGACGAATTCGAAAGGCTGTTCAATGAAACTACACAATTAGCACAAAGATGCCCACGATGTCCACGGACAGCACTAGGTATACTTCTGTCTAAACTTAGAACTGGGGAATCGAATGAAAGACTCGCCACGTTTTTTAACATGTCGCGAACGACTCTCGAACGGAAGATGAAAACAGCTAGGGAATGCCTAGAAAGTGATTTTGTTCCTCGCCACTTGGGTTTCGATCACATGACCAGAGAACAGATAATAGAAAGAAATCTAGCGGTTCCTAATGCTTTGTTCGCTAATAATGAGAAAGCTATTATAATCTGCGATGGAACTTATATGTACATCCAAAAGAGCAGTAACTTCACATTTCAAAAAGTCACGTACAGTCTTCACAAGTACAGAAACCTACTTAAACCATTTCTATTTGTTACATGTGATGGGCACATTCTCGATATTTCTGGACCTTATCAAGCGACTCAAAATGACGCTACTATTTTAAATAATCTTTTAGATGGTCCAGGTAGAGTTATTCATTGGCTGTTACAGTTCGGTGATATATTTATTTTAGACAGAGGGTTTCGTGACTCTATACCCATGTTGGAATCCCATGGATATGTTGGCATAATGCCAGAATCTCAGGCAAGAAGAGCTACTCAATTGAGTACAATCCAGGCAAATAAATCAAGAATGTGCACCATTTGCCGGTGGCCTGTTGAGGTAGTAAATGGGAGGCTGAAACGTGATTTTAAGATTTTTCGTCATGAATATTGTAATGTAGCCATGAGCCATTTTTTCACAGACCTTAAAATCGCTGCGGCTTTAACGAATGCCTTTCACGTCGACATAATAGACAGTCCCCATGCAAGCGATTTTATAAACATAGCTAGAGAGCGACTGAATGTTGCCAATAACTTGGCAGATTACGTGGACGAAAAAAGATTAAACCGAAATAGAGCCCATTTCGAAAATATTACTGTTGAGCAGAATAATGTTACCTCATTTCCAACATTGACCGCTGAAGAATTGACCCTTTTCGCTGTAGGCACCTACCAAATAAAACTTGCACCCAGTTATTACAGTGAACATGTACGCAGCAGTGGATCATTTCTTATCCAACAATATAACGGAGATCTTAACGATCTGTCAGCATTTACTATGCCTTCCAGTAATGTCCAACTCATAAGAGCACACATAAAGAGTAGACATGTATCGTCGAAAATGTACCACTGCTACATATTGGTACATCAGGACAATCCTGGAATAGAGTGCATAAGAAACTATTGCTGCTCATGTTTCACAGGTCGCAGAACAATTGGCAGTTGTGCCCACATTATGTGCCTAGTTTGGTTTTTAGGCTGGGCTAGGCACCAAGACGTTACTAGGCGTCCTGCTGTATTTCTCGATACAATTATCATCGATCTCGATGATGACGATTAAGTGAATAATTATAGAACATACGATGTAAACGAATAATGTAATAATATCAATGTTAGTAATTCATTGTTTAATGTCAAGTAGATAACTGTGAGTATTATTAATGTAAATCAATTCTGAATGTCAGAAATCATAAAATACTCGATTGTAATAATAAAGTGAGTAATTGTTTAAAATAATTACTGCGGTACGTACCATTGGATGTCATTCTTCACCAATAAAAAATCTTAACAAAAAATATTTTTTTCTCATATCTCCTCGAATAGATTTTGATGAGCTTTCGTTTACAGAGTAGTGTTAGCCTAAGGTACATAATGCACTATGTGTTCATTCTGGGCAACACTTGGCCCAACTCCCATACATGGATGGTCAATGTCCTTTCAAGTATGTGGTACCAATATTCTCGGGGTAAAATGGCTGTGACATACAGACGGACAGGGCGAATCTATAAGGATCCTAAGTCGATTCGCTATCGATCGATATTTCTGAATAAAAAAAAGGACTAAAGAAAAGCTAATTTGCCTGGAGTGGAGAGCTTAAATATTGTTTTAGTTTCTAGACTTTATATAGCTCTTCGTTTGTAACTTATACCTCTATATAAAAAGTGTGGAAAATCTAACTAATCAAAGGTTACCGAGGTGCTAACATTTTTGAAGTGGCTATTGCATTTTAGAATCTTATTATAATAACTTCAGCCGCATCCGTAAATATTAAACTTAACCTTTACAAATCTTTTTGTCCCCACCCCCCTCTGCCCCACCCCTTTTTTTTTCCGGATGGGAAATCATCAAATGACTTCTCCCGCTCTGGGCTGAGCGGGAGGGTGTGTCAGACTTTTACTGACTAAAACCCACCCATGTTCCTTCATCGCCCTTTGCGTTCCGGGGCCGCGGTATCTCTTTCGAACAACCCGCAGCACCCGGCAGGCATCGGCCCTTGCGGGCCCCTTCCCTATGCTGACATCTCTTTGAGGCGCGCGTGGAACACGAACGCGCCGTCGACACGGCCTGTCGTCCTAAGACGGAGGGACGGCGAGCTAGCCCTTAGCTCACCGTCCACAGGCCCGCGTCTACGGTGGCCGGGGGCCACCACGTGGCCCCCGACGCCCGGTGCGTCTCCCGCGGCGGCTGGGACGTGAGGAGGAACGCTCTCTCTCACGTTCCGCCTCCTCTTTTGCTAGCATGACTGCTTCGCAAAAGGAGGTGACGGCTTCCCATTCCATCTCGCTCCGGACCATGGCTCGAACCAGGGCCGGACGCGAGAGGTCGCCGCCGCCGATCGCCGCTAGGAGGACACGGCGTTGCTCCGCCCAAGCGGGGCAGACCTCCACCGTATGCTCCACCGTGTCCTCCGGTCGATCCTCGCAGTGGAAACACCCGGGCGTCTCCTCCCGCCTGATTCGGTGCAGGAACCTCCCGAAACAACCGTGTCCGGTGAGGACCTGCGTCAGGCGGAAGGTGAGGACGCCGTGGCGCCTCTCAAGCCACTCCTCAAAGAGGGGACTTATCGCCACTATCGTGGCGTGCCCTGCACGGGGTTGCGACAGTCGCTCTCTCCATGTCACCATGAGATCGGCTCGGAGGTTCGTCCGCTGAGCGGCAATTAGCCGCGGCAGCGGAGTAACCCCCCGGCGAAGAACCTCCGCGCGCCATTAATGTAGGCGCGCGAGGACTATCGCCTCCAGATCCCATGGTGGCAATCCGGCTAGGAGGCTCGCAGCCTCGCCCGAGATCGTGCGGAACCCACGGACCATCCTTACGGCTATCACCTTTTGGGGCGCGTTCAGATAATGGGCGGCTCGCCGCCTCAAGGAACGCGCCCACACCGGGGCACCGTAAAGGGCCATGGACCGCACGACCCCCGCATAGAGCCTCCGGCAGGAGGCGTTCGGCCCCCCCAGATTGGGCAGGAGCCGCCTGAAGGCAGCCCCAGTCCGTTCCAGTTTAGGGGCCAAACGTCGGAAGTGCTCCACGAAGTTCCACCGGCTGTCGAGGACAAGTCCCAGGTACTTCAACGTCGACCCGACGCCGATGGAAACCCCTCCTACCGTCAGTGAGGATCCCGACGGTGGCGCATTCCGAGGCCCATGAAAGCACATGGCCTCGGACTTGTGCAATGCCACCTCGAGACCCAGTTGCCGGATCCTCTCAACGACTATCGCAACCCCGCGTGTCATCAGTTCGGCCGCCGCCTCGTGCGACCTCCCCTGTGCCAGCACCAGCGTGTCGTCAGCGTAGCACACTACGCTGACGCCACTAGGGAGGTCGGCGCGCAGCACCCAGTCGTAGCCGATGTTCCACAAGGGCGGTCCTAGAACCGATCCCTGTGGGACACCGCACGACATCTCTCGCCGGTTCCACTCTCCGGAGCGACCGGGGTAGATGACGGCTCTGTCCGTCAGGTAATCCCCGACCACACGACGAAGGTAGGTCGGCACCCGGTGATACCGGAGTGCCTCCCCAATGCAGCTCCAGGGCATGGTGTTGAAGGCGTTGGCGATGTCGAGAGACACCGCCAAGACAACCCCACCCCGGGGCACCGCATCCCCCGTCGTGAGGGCTCTCACGCGCATGATGGCGTCCACCGTGGAGCGCCCCTTGCGGAAACCAAACTGGTGTTCCGCAAGATCCGGACCCATCCCCGCAAGGTGCTTGGCGAGGCGGTCTGCAATGACTCTTTCAAAGAGCTTGCCCACCTTGTCGAGAAACACAACGGGCCGGTATGCGGACGGAGAGTCCGCAGGGCGCCCCGGCTTCCGAATGAGGACCAGCTTCCCCGTCTTCCAACGAAGCGGTAACTGGCCTCTCTCCAAGCATGCGCTTAGGAGCCCCTCCAGTCGGGGCCCGAGAGCCTCAAAGGCCAGGACCCAGGCTTTGCCAGGCAAGCCGTCGGGTCCCGGGGCGGTATTTTTGGCCTTGAGCCGTCCTACCGCCACTCTCAGGTCTACCCCAGCCACTTCCGAGACGTCGTCGTCGTCGTGGTCCGCTTCCGGCACCGCAGGTGGCGGAGCCATAGGCGGGGGGGGATGTTCCCCTCGCGAGGGAAACAGAGCACTCACCACGTCCTCCACGAGCTGAGGCCGGAGACTCTGCGTCAGTGGGGGGGCCCAGGTGCGGAGTTTATCCCGCACCATCTTGTAAGGGCGCCCCCACGGATCCCCGTCAAGAGTCCCCAGCATCTCCTCGCGGGCCCGATCTCTGGCCCGCAGGACAGCCTCCTGGAGGGCGGTCTTCGCCGCTCTGTAGCCCTCATACAGCTCCGCCTCAATGGCTTCCGCATTCGGCGGGCGAATGCGGAGCCTGCGATGCCTGGCGTACGGGTGTCGCGCAGCGACGCACGCCTCGCGCAGAGTTGTCAGCTCGCGCGACCACCAGTACACCTGACGCCGGGCGCGTCCTGGCCGAACTCGGGGCATTGCCACGTCACATATGTCGGACATGGCCTCCTGGAATAACCCTGCCTCATTATCAACGTCGGCAGGCCTGTCCGGTGATGTCACCCAGGCCTTGCTCCAGATCATATATCATAGCCCTTGATCCAGCTGCCTAACGAGAGCCTCCTCAGGTATTGGTCGAGGCTCTTGGCAATTAAGCCATTGGCTGAAACGACTATCGGCACAATGATCGCCGAGTCCACTTCCCACATGTCGACAAACTCGCGAGCCAAATCAAGATGCTTGATTTGCTTATCTTTCTCGGCTTTCACGAGGTTCCCGTCATGCGGGACCATTATGTCAACAATCATTGCGCGCCGCTCGGATCGATCCACCACCACTATATCAGGCTTGTTGGCCACAATAGTCCTGTCAGTGATGATGGATTGATCACAGTACAGTGTGATATTGCCATTTTCGAGAACTGGGTCGGGCACATACCTATAGTACGGCACTTCCGATTCCACAAGGATGAATTTTAGAGCAAGTTGCTGGTTTGTCTATGTAAGTACTCGCCGTTAGCTAGACGAGAACACCCAGAGATAATGTGACGAATTGATTCGCCCGGACGGTGGCATGCCCGACATAATGTCAACCGTGCCGTCCTTCACAATAAATCTCCGGTAGTTATTCGTCATCATAACTTCATCCATAATTGCACAGACAAAACCTTCGGTTTCTCCGAAGAGGTCACCGGAACGTAGCCAGGCTACGGACGCTGATAGGTCTACATCGGGCCCATGCAGGGCCCGGAAAAAGCGTCCGTGGAGCTCCTTACTCTGCCATACCTCTCTGCGGTCGTTAGTGTCAAGTACTACAGGTTTGCGCCAGTTCTCTTTGGCCAAGAAGAGCGGGAGAAGGCCCTTGTCCACCACGACCACATCCCGATGCATCCCCACGTCGGTTTCTAGAAAAAAATCCCTGAGACTGCATATCTCGCGATTGTGGAGAGTCTTAGCGTTTAAAAAGCCTCGACCTCCGCACCTTCGCAGGATGTACAATCTCATAACCGAAGATCGTGGGAGATGCATTCGATATGCCGTCAACAATGTACGGACCTTCCTATCCAGGGCGTCTACTTCTGTTTGTGTCCATTTGAGTATGCCGAAAGAGTACATCAAAACCGGCATGACCCAACCGTTGAAGGCACGCACCTTATTTCCGCCTGATAAAAGACTATTAAATACTTTTCTCAGGCGGCCAAAGAAGCGCTCCTTCAACGATTGCTTCATGACAGCTACATTGATGCCCAGCGCTTCCGACATACCCAAATACTTGTAGGTTTCGGTTGCTGAAAGGGATCTAAGATTTATGGAATCCGAGAGTTGGGTTTCCACAGATTCCACAATCTCCCCTCGCTTTACATGCATGACCGCACATTTGTCCACACCAAATTCCATCCTGATGGCGTTACTGAAAGTTTCAGTTACCTTCAGTAGCTCCATCAGTTGCAAATCGTTGGGGGCAAAAAGTTTCAGGTCGTCCATGTAAAGGAGGTGAGATATAACCTGACCTCCTCTCCTCAACCGATAGCCTAGGCCTGAATCCTCCAGCAGCGTGCTAAGAGGATTCAAGGCTAAGCAGAACCAAAGTGGACTCAAACTATCGCCCTGAAATATACCTCACTCTATCCTTATCGGCTCGCTATTCCTCTGGATTTGCCGACATCCTGAATAGCGAAGGACTGTCCTCCATTGCCCCATACACGACATCAGGAAGGTGCGCAGAGTTGCATCAACTTTATACAACTCTAGCACCCACATGAGCCATGTATGTACATATGTGGCACCGAGTCATAGGCCTTCTTATAGTCTATCCAACATGTCGACAGATCTCTCCGGAAACGGCGAACTTGTTGGCTTATGGCCATATCAATGAGGAGCAGCTCCTTAGTACCGCGGGACCCATTCCTACATCCATTTTGAGAAGCGGACATGATAGAATTGTCGTCATTATGATTGCTAATTTTAGCTCTCAAAATGGATGTAAGAACTTTATAGACTGTTGGTAGACAGGTAATCGGTCTATAATTCTTGGGCTCCGCAGTACTACCCGATTTATGGAGCAGGTGGGTTATACCTGTTGTCAGGAACTCGGGCAGCGATCCTGACTCTATGGCTGACTTGAACAGGGAAGCCAGGCGAGCGTGCGATCTTTGGAACCATTTGATCCAAAAGTTGTGCAGCCCGTCTGGTCCTGGGAATTTCCAGTTTGATAACGGACGGACTGCACGAGCTACCTTGCTTGTAGCTGTCTTGGGGGCTGACAGAGATTTCCCCCATTTCTGGTACTGGATCGCACGCATGCTCGACCTCCCGAATCCATTCACCCTCGGTATAGCTGACAGGCACCGACCAGATGCTGCGCCAGAACGAAGTCATGACGTCATCATCCGGCAGGCGCGTGTCAGCCACACCTTGGTCCGGTCGCTCCCAAGCCCTATAAACCCACCTTTCATCTCTTTGGAATGTGCGATTCTGAGTGTAGCGTTCCACCCGCCGCTTATACCTACGAATACGGTTCGCCCATGCATACGTGGGACACTCAGAAAGTTTTGCGACACTAAAATAAATTGTTCTACAGGTACATATATTTTTATTAAATCTTTTCAAAGTACTCTCCACCAGCCTCTATACAAAGATTCATGCGTCTGAACCAGTTTTCAAAACACTTTTTCCAGTCCGCCGCAGACACCTCGTTTACAGGCCTGCTCGAACGCAGCCAGCGCATCTTCCGGCGACGAAAATTGTATCCCCTTGAGCTGATTTTTTATTTTTGGAAATAAAAAGAAGTCACACGGTGCTAGATCAGGGCTGTAAGGAGGGTGACCCAGGAGTTTGACTGGTGTACTGTCCAGGAAGTCCCTCGTTTTGAGCGCGGTGTGTGCAGGCGCATTGTCGTGGTGGGGCAGTAGTCCGCGGAGCCCTGTGTTTGGTCGCTTGTTGCTCACAACAGAAAAAAACTTCTGGTAAACATTTGGTAGTATACCATTCGGCGTTGATGCTTCTTTGATCTCGTAAGGGAATTGAGGCCAAGTGGCCAGTCAAATTAAAAAAGCTGGCGATCAAAATCTTCCCCCCGCTTCGAGATCGCTTCACTTTGGTAGGCGTTGGTTCATTTTGAAACACCCAAACTGTCAACTGGCGCTTGGTTTCTGGATCGTATTGATAAATCCAGGACTCATCACCTGTTACGATGTCGTAAACACGCCGAGACGAGCCTGCTTCAAATATGTTCAGCATATCACGGCACCATTCCACCCGGGCCTGCTTCTGAGCGTCGGTGAGGTAGTGCGGCACCCAGCGCGATACTATCCTCCTCACGCGAAGATGCCCGTGTAGAATCTCGTGAACGCTTCCCGATCCAATCTTTAATATGTGCTGAATCTCCTGATATCTAATTCGCCTATTATCTTGGATTAAATTTTTCACTGCTAGCACGTTTTCTTCCGTAATAGCCGTCAAAGGGCGACCGCTTCTTTCTTCAACCCCCAAGGTTGGTCGACCGCGCCTAAATTCGTTATACCAACGATACACGGTTGCCTTGGAGGGGCCTTCATCCATAAATGCCATTTGAAGTCTATCGAACGATTCATCCGGTTTCAGGCGACACTTGAAATCGTAAAAAATCATAGCTCTAAAATGTTCCCGGCGCAGATCCATTTTTCAGTAAGACACGATACTTTGAATTGGCTCGCAAAAAATGTGGAGGGAAATTTTGAAAATGGAACACACATATTTTTACTTACAAGTAATCATATTTTCGAAAAAGATTCTAACTGGCCAGTCTCCCATATATATAAAAACTATTTATCGCAATACTTTCTGAGTGGCCTGGTACACTTTCTGCTTCAGAAAGTCAATGCGCTCTGTGACACGGGAAATGTAGTCTCGAGGACTAATATCAGTCCCCGAGAACGCCCGTTTCACAAAGCGAATCACTCTAGGGCGCGTATTGCCCTCCCTGAAGCAGATTAGTTTGCCAATGAGTGCTCTGGCCCCACCAATACGTCGCTCAATCCTGTACTGCCATGCTGGTACGGCTGGCTTAGGTCGTGTAGCTCTGTCATCAGAAAATTTGACATGAGCTACACGACATGCCCCTACAGCCGCACAATGCAGGATTGAGTGAGCATCAGTGAGGTATTCGCAGTTATCAAAATAGTTTGACAACTGCGAATCCAGAGCAGCCTATTTTTGTTATGCATGGGCAAACGCGGTATGCGTGGCCTAAGGTCGGGCGACATGAACCGATATTCTCGAATCGCACCCTCCAAAGCACTCCTCATTTCCTCACTGCACTGGGTACTTACATTACTAACCATGTCATTACTCACGTCGTTAGCGCGATTCGGTATTGTGGTAGATTGTAGGGGTACCACAACCTGCACCGACGGGGTAATGACATGGCTCTGCATTTCAGTTCGCAGGCGATCAAGTACGGTGTCATCCAACATACGATTACGTTGGATGACTCGCATCTGATCCGACAGTCGTTGTGCGGACACGTTGACAGCTGGTTCAAGCACCTGAAACAGAGAGAGCATCCGAACACGGTACGCGGTCAGGTTGTTTCCTCCCTCTGTAGCCCCATAGTATGAGCGCATGACGTTTTCATTGATGGTCTGCGTCCATCGCATGCGCTGCGATTAATAATAATTATTAACATTATTTATATCATTTATCATGCAATTAATTAATTATTATCATAAACAAACATATATTCATTAACTAGATTAAATTATTCTTATTAATTATTATTTTTAAACTGCATAAATTCCCTAACGCTATGGACACAGCTCTTTTCTAGCCATTCCATTAATTTTGTTTTAAATATAATACCTTGTAACAGTTTATATTCATTTGGAATGTTATTATAAATCATTACACACATATTGTATACATTTTTCTTATAAATATATTTATGACTTGGTGGTTGATATAATAGATTATGAAATTTTGCTCTTTTTTGCCTTGTTAGAACCACACTACGTTGCTTAAAGTAATGCATGTGGCTCTTCGTAAGAATGCAGATATCTTTTATATATGTACAGGGCAGTGGAAGAATTTTATATTTTTGAAATAGAGGTTTACAACTATCTAAGAACCATGCCTTGTTTATAACCCGGATGCAACGTTTTTGAATTTTGAAAACTCTGTCGATATCGGTGGAGTTTCCCCACATTATTAGTCCATAGCTGAGTACAGATGTCACATAACCATGGTAAGCCGAAAGAGCAACTTCTACGGAATCATTTTGTCTTAACTTTTTTAAAGCAAACACAAACCTATCTAGCTTCTGACAAATATGTTCCACATGATCTATCCAATTTAAATGAGAATCTACAATTATACCCAAAAATTTTAGTTCATCCACTTGTTGTACCTTTTCTTCTTTGTGACTAATGTCTAAAGATAACTGCTTGGAATTATAAGAATTTAATTTCATTATTCTTGTCTTACTTATGTTTATATTTAAATTATTACTTTCCATCCAACTTATTATGTCTGATAAGGTTTTTTCTGTCACTGATTTATAATCTTTTTTATCCTGACATTTTACAATAATAGTGATAACATCTGCAAAAAGGATACATTTTTGCAAAGTGGCCTCCGGAAGATCATTTATATAAATTAAGAAAAGTAAAGGGCCGAGAATGCCACCTTGAGGCAGCCCAAACTTATTTATTAGAGCTATTGTTGCAAACTTTTCTTTATAATAAATTGTGTCATTTTTCTTTATAATTTTTGTAATCTCTGTACGCTGTTTCCTGGTACTTAAATAGCTTGATATCCATTTATATTGTAGGGATAGGTGTAATTGAATACATGAATTGATGTATAATGCCGATCTTTATTAGCCAACCGTTCATTATATAGACTTAGACTACTTACACTTACAGACATAGGCATAGATCTATAACACTCACACTACACCTCCCACATAATAAAATAAAGAAAAAACTTACATTTGTTTTTTTTATTCACTTAATCTAATGTTTTTAACTAGGTATACAGACACAATAAAATAATTATCTACTAAGTACGATATAACTTTACTCAAAAATGCATGTAATGTGGTCATTATTTTGACAACCTTGTTTGAGCAAAGTCGACCTTGCCGTTCTGTTTCAAGGAGCGGCCGGCAAAGTTTTGCCGGCCGCTATTTTGACGTTTCAACGTTTTAAAAAATCAAATGCAAAAAGATTTTATTTAAAACACAGCTGTTTGTATTTATAGAGATAGGTACAATAGTACATTACTGCCGCGGTCTATAATGACTACTTTGCTGGTCGCGCTGATGATGGCCGACAGCGCAGCTCCAGGCCGACACAGCGCGGTCAGCGTGCAGCACTTGATGGACGAGCTGAGATAAAGGCCGAGGCCGTAGGTCGAGGCCTTTATCTCAGCTCGCAAGCATAGCCTTCTCCAAAACTTTTGACATAACTGGTAATATGGTGATAGGCCGATAATTATTGGGGTCTGACTTGTTAACCTTTTTGAACAATGGTTTCACGACAGACATTTTAAGCTGGTCAGGAAATACACCTTCCAAAAAAAGACAAATTTATAACATGCGCCAGTGGATAACATATCCAACTAGCACAAGCCTTTAAAACTTGCGTATCGATGCCGTCATATCAACTAGTTTTGCTATTATTTAGGGACATTATGATTTTATACACTTCTATTGCATCTACAGGATTCAGGTAAATCGTATTTGGATTTTTGTTATTTTGATTAAGCTTAATATTATTAGAGTTTACTGGCTGATTGAATGTCAAATTAATAAAGTAGTCATTGAAAAAATTACAAATGTCTAATGGATTATTATATGTCAGATTATTAAAATTTATTTCGTCAATGTCATTTTTATGCTAGTCATTATTAGTTATTCTTGATGAGATAGCATTCCATGTAGCTTTACATTTATTCTCATGCTTTTGTATACGTCTTGTATTTACAAGTTTCTTTGCTCTCTGCGCACATCGTTTAAACAAGTGATTATAAAGTTTGTAGTTTTTCTCATTATTTTTTTTATTAATATTGCTAGTTTTAAATCTTAGATATAACTGACGTTTCGTTTTACTAGACTTTTTTATACCTTTCGTTAGCCATTTTTGTCTGACTGGTCTATTGCTAACTTTAACCCTAATCACCGGAAAGCACAGTTCATAAAATAGTGTAAATGTTTCATAAAACAAATTAAAGACTTCTGTTAGAGTGTCTGAGTAATGTGTTTCCGAAAACGAGAGAGAAGACATACAATCACAAAATTTTTTGATGTTTTCCTAACAGTAGTCACGTTTTAATTCCAACCAAGAAGATATTGTTTTGTGTTTCTTCGCTTTTATGGTGACCGTTTGTGCTGTTTTGTGATCTGATAGGCCGAGGTGCTGATGTCTGACTGAACATTTTTTATGTTGCTTGCGATTTGGTCAATGCAAGAGTTCGCACGAGTTGGTGATTTTATGTGTGCTTCAAAGTTGTAATTATGAATTATGCTTAAAAGCTACTTTGTTGCGGAGTTATGTTTCAATAAATCAATATTCCAATCTCCGCGTATTATATTTCTTTTTCTCTTGTATTGGTCCGTCAAGTAATTCAATAAAATGTCAAATTTATGAAGAAAATCACCTATTTGTGCTTTTCTCTGGTCGGGTAGCCTATACATGTTAACAACTATCAGGCTCAAGCCAATAATCTCCACGCCACAGCATTCAAAATAAAATTTAGTAGCTAGATTAGAAGGAATGCGTAATGTTTTGGTGTCAAACACTTTGTTAGTTAAAATACAAATTCCCCCTCTACATTTATCTCGACTAAATACTACACCTAATTTAAAATTGTGAAGTTTGATGTTAGCTTCCGTACCTTGTTTAACAAAAGTTTCACGGAAACATAGTATAATATCAACATCAATGTCTTTCCCTACCAATTCTGATAATGTCAATTCTAACATGTCCAGCTTGTTGCAGATGCCGGCTATGTTTTGGTGTAAGATTCGCAGTTTATTATGTCAGCAGTCTTGTTCTGGTTTGTCATAATTAACAGAAGTTTTATTAATGGGCGAGTTACGAACGAAAAAATGTATTGTTGTTTTTGCTAGTGTTATAAGGTAACTCTCGCTCATTTAATCTCAGTTAGGCAGAACATTTTTCATAATGCATGAAATCAATTTCTATATTTAATTTATATATGGGTGATTAAATCTAATTCCGAAAGCTTTCTTTGATAATTTACATTGAACTCATTAATTTCAATAAATTTACAATTTTTAAAGTTTTCTGTAAACAATTTTAGTTCATTATTAAGTTTTTGACATTAAGATACCTATTTTCTAAAACATTCAACATCAATATTGTACAATTGCTTAAACTACACAGAGCTCTACACAGATTAGTTAACAAAATATAAGGATTTTTGTCATGTTTACCAACAGAGAGTATGACGATGTCATTGTCAGAAAGGGTGCATGATAGATAATCTGTGTTTCTGATCTCGCTTGAGCATATGGTTGAACTTTATTTATTTATTTATTAAAACTTTATGCACAAGTATAAATAACACTGTACAAAGGCGGACTTAATGCCTTGGGCATTTTCTACCAGTCTACCTTAGGGTGATGCAGAGAGAAAACATAGTAGGTGCAGCATAAAAGAAAATGTCAAAAAAACATTTATAAATTAAATATAACAATAAATACATAAATACATACATACCAACAACATTAAAACAAATTAAAGAGAGAGGAAAACTAACAACAATTTAATTTTGTGACGAGTCTGCCAGCTTCTTCAGTAAGTGTTCGCGAGCTTTTACTTTAAATGTGAACCGACTGGTGGCCATCCTGATATTCAGAGGGAGCGCATTCCAGAGGAAGACCGCCTGAACTAAGAAAGAAGATTTAAGAAAACCAGAGCGGTGAGAAGGACATCGCAAAAGACGGTTATTGGAGGAACGAAGATTTTTGCTGTGCGCAGCGCATAAATATTGGAAATGAGAAGTCAGATAGGAAGGAGAAGTGGGCTTGTTAAGTAGAGAAAAGAGAGTAGTCAATGCCCTCAACGCTCTGCGCTGTCGGATGGGCAACCATTTTAAAAGTGACCGCTGTGCGGATACATGGTCATACTTACGAAGATTAAATACGAATCGAATGCAGTTATTGAGAAGTCGGTCAAGTTTATTGAGGAGATCTGCATTCAGGTCATAGTAACACACATCACCATAGTCAATCATGGGGAAGATAAGGGACTGAACAAGCATTGCCTTTATGTGCGATGGGAGAATATTTTTCAATCGATAAAGCGACCGCAGCGTTCCGGTGACTTTTTTGCTCACAGTCGCGACCTGCTTACGCCAGTCAAGGCAAGTGTCAACATGCAAGCCCAGATCCTTGACGATGGGGCTAAATGGAATGACTGTGCCGTCAAAGGTGACCGGTGGTACAGTTAAACCATTCAGCCTTCTTACGCTATGGGGGCTTCCAACAATAATAGCCTGACACTTGGTTGGGTTTACCGCCACCCCGAAGCGATCAGACCAGTTTACTAAGGGTTTTAACTTTACCCTCGATGTTGTAATTTTATTATTTCATTTACAGTCTTAGCGTGTATTAATTGTGTGGATCTCTCTTACTTTTTCGTCTCCTATTATTTAAATATTTATTTTTGTATTTCGTTTTAATTTTGTTGTGTATTTTAAATTTCCATGTTGTTGTTTGTTCGGGGAGTCTACCAATATATTTTTAGTCACGTCATTGTTAATTTCCTGCGTAACCTGGGTAATCTACCTTGATAATGAAGACTCTGCACGTCGTTCTTTGTTTGTGAGGAATGTGCGTTTGGACTAATTAGTTGTTCTGAAAAGTCTAATTTAGTTAAGATGGAATCTTTATTCATTTTATTCTGTGATGCTCTCTTGGGCGTTGATTTGCAAATTTCTTTAAGCTGATTAATTTGAGTGCCATACATAGACATTTGTTTTTTAAGAAGGCAGTTTTCCGATAGGGGGTGAACTATTTCATTTTCAGCAATTTCTAAGTTCTTCGCAAGTACAGAAACCTTCTTTTCCAATTCTTCTATAAGATCAAAGTGGTTGGATCTAATATTTGGGCAGCTTCGAAATAGTTGCGGATCTCTTTTCAAAGTATGAGACAAAACATCGATGTCTTCATCCAGCCGCAAAGATTCGAAAGAGTTTTCGGTACATATATTCTTCTCGAATTTATCATTATTATCCTGTACAAGTACTGGGGTGGCCGGTATTGGACTTATAACAAAATTTTGCTTGGAAATCGTCTGTTGCGGGGACGAAGTAGGTTTACTTGAAGAGTGTTGTTTTTTTCTAAGTGTGATAATAATAATCTTTATTTATTTAAACAAAATGCTTCATATACATGAATTGTGTTTGGAGCCTCCTTTTAGGCAGACAATGCCTGTGTTAGGAGACTCCGCTCCTCCATATCTTGATAAGTTACATAATATTTCCGCTTATAGTTATTATTTATTCTACTATCTTGAGTATGTAGGTATCATGTGAAGCGTCATGTGCATTAATTAAGTGTGGCGCGTGTGTAAGATGTAGTGTGGTTTGGTGTGACTTGATGAGATGTGCGGTGTGGTATGTTGTGATGTGGTGTGGTGTGGTGTGGGGTGGTGTGTGGTGTGTTGTGGTGTGGTGTGGTGTGGTGTGGTGTGGTGTGGGGTGGTGTGTGGTGGTGTGTGGTGGTGTGTGGTGGTGTGTGGTGTGGTGTGGTGTAGTGTGGTGTGGTGAGGTGTAGAGTAGGGTAGAGTGAGGTGTGTATCGTTATGGTGTGTGATTATATTACTCATGATAAACCAGAAGAGCTTCCGTATCCTCATAACTAAGATACCCAATCCAATTTGATATCATTTTTTTACAGTCGTGATTGTTTTTATTGTGTAAATATATGTTTTTATTAATCCTGTTGTATATTTGAGCTGAAAGATGGTAAAATTGTCTGCTACTAAATTTGGTTTTACATTGGGGAACAACTGCAATAATATCCTTTCTTCTTTTGTGTTTCTTATTTATAAGATAAGGGAGGGTTTTATGTTTTTTTATTACCGTTTGGGTTATGTACAGTTTTCTGACCGAGAGTAAGTTGCTGATTTCGTATAGGTTTTTAGTAGAATATCTTTTATTTTTAAAATACATAACCTTTATAAGTGCACGTTGAGCACGTTCCACGTCCATAAATCTGGTTTTAGCTGCGCCGCCCCAAATGGGGATACAATATAGAAGAACGGACTGTGCTAGAGCAAAATAAATTTCGTTAAGTAGGTTCCTGGGTCGCTTATCGCTCCTCAACATTTTAGTCGGGGCCACGTGTCTTAGTGTTTTGAAGATCCAAGTAAGCTTTCTAACCCTGGCAGTCACCTGCTCAAGATGAGGGTACCAAGACAGAAACTGGTCAAGCATCACGCCCAAGTATTTCGTCTTAGAGACTCTACTTAGGCATGTGCAGTTACAGCCTATCCTGTTTATATCTCCGCAAGTGTGTACCCTCAAATTTAGGTCTTCATTGGGCTGTGTCCGGTTACTAACACTAAAACATAAGTAGTTAGTCTTGGTGGTGTTTAATGTTAGTAAATTGTTTTTCAGCCATTCAGCTACGTGGGCAATCCCTACCTCTGCACTCAGTTTAACATCTTGCCAAGAGTTACAAGCAAATACAATAGCAGTATCATCGGCGTATGCGAATACCCTGGCGTTTGTTAATTTAATATTGCACAAATCGTTGATGTATAATAAAAACAAGGTAGGACCTAAAACACTGCCCTGTGGTACGCCGTATGTTACTTCTGCTTCGTCGCTAGTGTATTGTCCTATTTTTACTTTTTGCTTTCTGCTAGAAAGGTAATCCCTGAGCAGGCTGAGTGCAGTACCTCTTATTCCGGCTTTTTCTAATTTGTTCACTAGGATAGGGACAGAGACGGTGTCAAAAGCTTTTTTGAGGTCTAAGAAAATGGATAGGCACTTGTTTCCCTTGTCAAGATTCTCGATTATATGAGTAGTTAATGCAGTTACAGCATCTTCGGTACTTACAGCCTGTCTGAAGCCAAATTGTGAAGGAGATAGTAAGTTGAATTTGTTTATAAATTTAGTGAGTCTAGAATTAATAATCTTTTCGAGAACTTTTGATATGGCTGGTAAGACCGAGATAGGTCTATAATTATTGACATCGTCTCTGTCCCCCCCCTTGTGTACTGGGGTTATAATAGACTGTTTTAAGGGAGCCGGGAAGACGCCTTGCTGAAGACAGAGATTTGCAAGGTGGGTTATCACAGGAACGACTTCCTTTCTTACAAACTTTAAGAGTTTTGTTGAAATATTGTCCCAGCCCGGGGCACTGTCAGATTTTAAATTCGTTAATATACCGTTCACTTCAGTTTCGTCAGTGTCAATAAGTACGAAAGTGTTTAGCGGAGATGTATCTGGGTGAACAGGGATATGGACATTATTTAAAGTTGGGTGAATTTGACAGGCTAGTTGTTTTCCAATGTTAGCGAAGTAATCATTAATATAATTTATCGAGTCATGACAGGTAGGTTTTAAGTTTAATAATTCTAAGTTTTGACTTTTTATTTTATTAGAATATGTGATATTTTTTATGTTTTTCCAAAGTATTTTATTATTAGTTACAGATTTTGCAAGCAAGTCTCGTTCATATTTCCTTTTTAATTTTTTTATTAAATTATTGCAGTAATTCCTGTATCTAGTATAAGTAATTTTTACTATTTCATTGTAGGGGTCATTGCGACTCTGTTTCTGTAGGTGATTTCGGTTCTTAATACAGCGTAGTATACCGATAGTGATCCATGGTTTGATGATCCTTTTACTATTCGGAACTTTTTTCGTGATCGTGTTTTCATTTACAATAGAAGTTAAAGTATTTATAAGGCTAATAATTAATAAGTCTGGGTCATCACAAAATAATAGATCAGATAATTTCTTCTCCTGTAGATCTTTCCGAGCTTGCTCGTAATTTAGTGTAGTCGTAGTTTTTTTTGCCGTATATATATTTTTTAGTTTTGTTAGAGATAGGAATGTGGTGTGATGGTCAGTGATAGTTGAGTGTAAGACAGCAACAGATGCAGAGAACTTTTTTTTATTTATATTTAGCATGAAGTGGTCAAGGCAGTTTTGTTCCCTGGTGGCAAGTGTATGTCCAGGCAGTATACCGAAATGAGATAGCATAGTTAGGTAACTAACTCTATTCTTGCGATCTTGGGATGATTCAGTCTCTCTAGCTATAATATTGATGTTTATATCTCCAGCTATAATAGTGTTTTTATGTGATGATTTCATGTTAAGTTGTGTGCTAAGAGAGTCAGTGAATCCATCAACATTAGAATTTGAAGGTGAGCGGTATATACAGTACACATCACAACCCAAGATATCCAACCGTAGACAGGACGCTTGGTCGAGCTGGATTTCTTCAACTTTGTGCTTTATGGAACATTTTACATATACAACCACCCCATCGTTCTGGTTGAGTTGTCGAGTTGTCATATAAGAGTGGTAATTGTTTAATTGCGGAATAGGTTTATTAGAGCTTAATCTGCATTCTGTCAGGATAATGATATCTAGTTCGAGGTTAAGTGTGGACAAATTGATAATAAAATCGTCAAAGTTACGATATATACTTCTTATGTTTTGAGAAATGATAGTAAAGTCATTTTTGTTTATTATAACGTGATCGCGGAGTTCTGAGTAATCGCAAGTGATAGAACGAGCAATTTCAATGTTGTCCAACTCAGATACAGTTTGTAAAATATTATCCATTAAAACAGAGTGAATCCAGGAAGAATAATTGCATCAAGTAGGTGTATATTTCAATATAAAGTAATATAGATATTAGAATACTACTTACAGTAATAATGATTGTAATATGAGTTTTGGGTGAAGAATATGTTTCTGTTGTGTAAGTTCTGGTGTTTGAGTTAAGGAATGGGTGTATAAATTGTAAATATGTGATAAGAGTTTGTGTGTTTGTATGTATGGATATGATTAGGATGTGTACTGAGTAAATGTGTGTATAGATGATATAAACAAAAAAACTTAAAAAACAAAGCAAATCATTGCAGGAAATTTGGCAAAACAAAACCAAAATTAGTTTAACGGGCACACCTAGATTATGCAATAATATTACTAATTTAACAGTAGCATGGAATTTAGCTATAGAACTACAGGATACTAGTCATTTTTCTAGCAATAGTTTGTGTACCTGGTCTTCACTTCTAATTACTATTGTTGGGGAATTTTCATCCTTCTTAGCGTAGACTTTGCCGTAGGCTGTCCAGCAAAACTTGTAGCTTCCAGACTTGGTTAGTTCACGTGCCAGGAAGTGGAGACGGGAGCCTTTGGCGGTTAGATGTTCTGATATAAATACTGGAACATCTTCTTGGATTTTAAAACCCATATGTTTACACGATAATTTGTTTTTATGCCTTATGTTAAATGCCTTTGCCATTTTCAGAATCTCAGTCTTCAAGATCGTGGAGCCCGTTTCTACGACAATCGGCGTGTTCTGTTTATCTGCTGATTTTCCGCGTACTCTATAAATGTCTTTTATATCGTATTTTTTAATGCTGCACTCCATGTTTTGGAAAAGACACATGGTCATTTCAATAAGATCTTCTTTAGTCTCATCTTTTTTTCTAGGTACGTTTTTAATCACCAGATTACTTTTTCGGCTTCCCGTTTGCAGGTCTTCAATTTTATTTTCTAGGATAGTGATATATGTATTATCTTCTCTAGTCTGTCTTTCAAGCTGGGCAATTTTCTCTCGTAACTCCTCGTTTTGTGCAGTAAGAAAAGTAATTGAACTTTCTATATTGATATTAGATTGTTGAATCTCCTGCAATGTTGTGTTCATGGTTTGTATATCTTTCCCCTGTTTTTCAGTGAAGGTCGATAACATTTTTTTCATTTCCTCTTTAAATTCGTCTAGTTGTTGCCCAATAGAAACCTCCATGTACTCCCTACTCCTTTTAGCACGCTGAGATACAAAGTTTGGAGGTGTTTTATCCATACCCGCACTGCTAATTTCAGTATCCGATAACGATTTGTTCATCAGTGAATTCATATAGCTAAGAAGCAATAAGATTTTATGAGGAGCAAAAACACCAGCCGTGCGCTGCTTACACCGTAGAAGCACCGTCGCGAGCGTGTAGCAGTATTTCGGCCGCGGGCGGCACGGGGTAATCTTATTGTGACTAGAGATGTGAGTCACTGCGCGCAGCCGCTAGCCGTAGTGTTAGTACGTGACGGAGCGACTTGCGTAGGCGCAGCGGTGAGAGGATGTGTCCTTGAGCGTAAGCTATGCTGTCACAGTTGAAGACTACTCACATGAAAGTATATCTGTCTTCGTCTTGCGCGGAGTGTTCTCGCTCGCCGGTGGTGAAAGGATGCGTCCTTGGACGTGAGTTAATCGTTCACAGTGAAGACGACTCACACGAATATATATCGGTCTTTGTCTTGCGCGGAGTGTTCTCGCTCGCTGGGTGCTCAGTACCCACGATACTATGCGCCCCTGGTACTTCACTTGATTTATTCGACTACTATTTTTGATTTAATTAAATATTTAAAATTGACTGAGTGTTTGTGTAGACACGTCTGCACTGCGCAGAGTCCGAGGGGAAGAGGAAGGTGATATTAGTAGTGGTTACATTAGTATTTGTGTCTGTTTTGTTTTTAATGCATATTTTGCACCTCGGAGATATCGGGGCTTGTTTCGAAGTCTTTTCGATCAATAATTGAATTATGTCATTTTCTTTTTCTTTACAATAAAGGCATATAACGAAAATGTATTCAATCATTATTGAAGTTGGGGATATTTGTAAGATGAAAAAAATATATTTTGATGGTCTATATTCAATAGAATCTACAAATTAGAGCTCCGAAATCACGTCTCTGTGAGTTTTTCTCTAAACATGCATCTCGGAATGATTATTACTGAATAAATTAATAATTTAACTAAAATTCGCTTTATTATTATTGTAGTAGAAGAAACGAACTATTTTTAACAAGTAATTGTTATTTCAAACAACGAACGGATAACATACAATTTCAGGGAGGAAACCTTGCAATTTCGCGATTTTTATAATACGCCTCTTAATTGGTATCAATAAATATGCTTCCTTTACATCGATCAAGGCCATAAAGCCGTTATGAGGAATTAATTTGCAAGCTGTTCTAAAGCCCTCCATTTTAAAATGATTTTGGGTTACGAATGTATTTAACAATTTAAGGTTTAAAATAGTTTTCCGCCATGGATTTTGAAGTTAAAAATATTTAGAAATAAATTATTTGAATGTGGCTCACATTCTTGTATCGCGTCTAATTGTAACAAGTTGTTGATCGATACAGAAATATCTCTCTGTTCTTCGTTCGTAAACGTGTTAGAGGGTACGACATGTTGGTAAACTTTTTTAGAAAATGGTATCACGTAGCCATTTTTAATCCAATCTAAGATTATACTATTATTAGTGAAGTGCAACCAACAATTGTAAAAACATTGTAAACGTCCTGCATGTGTTATTGCTAGCGTCGAGTTTGGGCACGGTGCTTGCCCTGGCTGGGAGAAGCTCGAGGTCGCGTCGACGTCGGCTGCCACTGCTCGTGGATATCCTCCTCGCCTCCCCCTGTTCGCCGAAACATAACGAGGGGAGCCCGTCCCGTTTCCCGAAACCCGAGTCCTCGCTGACGATGGTCCAGCTGTGGAAAAGACGTCGCCCTTTCAGCGGATTTTTTAATCAGCGATCCTGGTCGCTCAATAGCTTTAGAAGCTTTTATGGTTTCTGAGAGCTTTTCTCCGAAAAGCGTTTCGTCTCTTTCGTGGTCTTTTATAAGTGGCGTAAAAGACTTGTCCAGGTAGTGAGTTATGAGTTTTGTCCTCACCTGAGTTTCAGTAGGTCGGTCAGGATTCTACAGCTATCAGAAAGAATCTTAATAGACTAAATTTTTTCACCTCCTAGAAGAAGCTGGGTAATAGGCTTATTAAGCGCGCTCATACCGAGGCCTTATTTTTAACGGTGAAAAATGCCTGACGCATACCACACCGTCCGGGAAGACGGCTTGGTTATGTGGGGCTTGCACCCACTAAAAAACACCGTCGTGAGCCTACTTTCGCCTTGGCGAATGGCCGCGAGAACTGCTACGCATGTCGTTCGCGACCCATCCAGCGCAGCCCGCCTCCGGGCTCCAAACTCCTTTGGCGATGTCCGGGCTCACCTGAGACATCGCCATCACTCATAAGGGCCGTGCAATGCGTCGACGATAGACTCCCCGATCTATCGCCCGCTGGCACCTCCTAAGGCGGCATCAGGTCGCCGAGGCACCTTCTTCGCCGCCCTGTCCTCCTGCGACGAATCGCGTCAGCCAGCGAATCCTTCTTCCTGACGAGCTCCGCCGCCTCCTTCTGCGTGATGACGTCCTCGCAGAAGGATGCTACCGCCTCCCATGCCCCCCTACTGTCGACCATGGCCTTGGCCACGGCCGGCAAGGAGAGGTCTGCCCCGATTGCTGCTGCGAGATCACAGCGCTGCACCGCCCAAGCAGGACAATGCTCGAGGGTGTGAAGGGCCGTGTCCTCGCTGCAGCCGCACTGGTGACACACGGGAGTCACCTCCCGTCTAGCCACCTTGTGCAGGTATTTTCTAAAGCAGCCATGCCCTGACAACACCTACACTAGACGGAAGAACAACGTCCCGTGTCGCCTCCGTACCCACTCCTCCAGGATTGGCTGGATAGCCCCCACGGTCCAGTGACCTGCACTGGGCGTCTCCAACCTTACCCTCCACAGTCGCAGGGCTTGGGATTGGGCCTCCCTATGCCACCTCGTGACCAACTCAGGCGGCGGACGTCTGCCATTCTCCGCCTGTAGGTCCACGCCTCGCCGGTAGACTTCGGGCACTTGCGCCTCCAAATCCCACGGGGGTGTGCCCGCCAAGGCGCACGCCGCTTCCGCAGATACGGTGCGGTAACCGCGAATGACCCTGACTGCCATGACTCTCTGCGGCCTCCGCAGTAGAGCCTTGTTCTGGGCAGTCAGGGATTCCGCCCACACCGGGGCACCGTAGAGTGCCATCGAGCGAATCACCTCCGTGTACAGCCGTCGGCAAACCACATTCGGTCCGCCCAGGTTCGGCAACAACCGGCTGGGGGCGGACGCCGTGCCGATCAGCTTCGCAGCTGGAGGTGGAACTTTGGCGAGCAAAATGCTCGCCAAAGTTCCACCTCCGGTCAAAAACAGGCCCAGGTATTTCATGCTTGCCCGTACTGCTATTGTTGCACCACCAAAACAAGGTGTAGTTTTACATCGTCGTCAAAATTCAGGAGGTTGTCATAGAAGACGTAAATAATCAGAATAAGTTACGGTACCTGGTCAATAATAAGAAATGCTGCTTTTTTTAATTGTTTGAATTTGACACTATTTCAGAATGAAGCCCTTTTCAAAAGAGGAGAATCACCCGTTTGCCCAATTTAAACGTCTGTGTTTGTTTGTGTGTGTGAAAGCGCAGTTATAGGGCTAGTATTAGACGGGCTGCGTTTTAATACGGGTGGTGCACACTTATCGATTTCCGATATTAGGAAAAAAAATAAAAAATTACCTACTCATTTTATTATTGATTCGGGTCGAGAATCATTAGCATAGTTAGCTCCTTGAATTTGACGAGGATGCAAAGCAACATCTTGTAGAGAGGTGTGCGCCACTGGTGGCTGGCGTCGGGGCGTATGAAATACCAGGGCCTCCGTGTTTTCAAGCACCACCCTGAGGCTCAGTGCCTCAATTCGTCCCACGACGAGGGACGCGGCCTCGACGGCAGAGCGTGCCGCTTCTTCAAAGTTCCCTCCCCGGGCCGTGACGAGAGTGTCGTCAGCGTAGCAAATGACGCCCTGCCCGGGGGAAAGCACACTGCGCAAAGCCCAGTTGTAGCCGATGTTCCCCAAGAGCGGAGTTAAAACCGACCCCTGTGAAACACCGCACGCGAAGGCTCTACGCACAACTTGGCTGTCGCGTCCCTCGTAGCAGACGAACCGCCCCTGCAGGTAATTTGGTACCAGCTGCCTCAGGTAGACAGGCACCTGATGGTAGCGAAACGCCTCCGCAATGCAGCTGAACGGCAGAGTGTTAAACGCGTTGGCGATGTCTAAGGACACCGCCAACAACACCCCCACCTATGCAACCGCATCCTTCGTCTCGGCCTTCAGCCGCAAGATGACGTCTATGGTCAAACGCTCTGCCCGAAAGCCGAACTGGGCATCCGACAGGTTCGAGCCAACCGCTTCCAAGTGCCGGACGATGCGGTTAGCGAGAATCTTCTCAAGCATCTTCCCCGCCTCGTCCAGCAACACAATCGGCCTGTAGGCCGATGGAGACTCCAGGGGGCGCCGCGCCTTCTGCAGCAGCACCAGTCGACCTTCCTTCCAGGCCTTAGGTAACCGACTCGCCGTCAAACAGGCGTCGAACAACTCCCTAAGCCTATCTTCTAGCGCTGCTTCCAGTGCCAGGGCCAGGCACCCTTGCAGGCACCCCGTCCGGTCCGGAGGCAGTCCTCTTGGACCGCGCCCGCAGGATTACCGCCCCCATCTCCGCCTCGGATATTGGAGGAGTCTCCACCTCCTCATCTTGATCGGCCTCCAATTCAGCCATGGTCGGCGAAGGGTGATCCGCCCGATTCGGGAAGAGTGTCTCCACGACCCTGTCGAGTAACTGAGGCTGCAGGGTTTCCGTCAGTGGGGAGCCTTCGGCGCGAAATTTCTTCCGCGCCGCACGGTACGTACACCCCCAGAGATCACGGTTTAGATAAGACGTCGACTACCTCCGCTGCAGGCGGTGGGGACAGCCAGGCCTGGACAATGGCTGCTTCCTTTAATAGGCCCCGTTAAGCCGCGCCATCGTCTACCGCACGAACTGCCGAGCGTTAGGTCGTGGAGACACTGTTGGGCCGGAGGTGGTGGAGACATCCATACTGATGTACAGGGGTAGGGTCTCCACACTCTCTAGGACCCGCCAACTCTGGACCCGTGCGACGACAGCAGGAGTAACAAACGATAGGTCTCCTATTGATCCCCCATGCTGCGGGACGCATGTGTTAACGGAGCCCCTGTTAAAAAAAACAGAGGCCCGCAGCTGCCGCGCCCATTCTTCGACCGCCTGCCTCCTGACGTCCGTTCTGGGGGGACCCCACGCGGTGGATTTTGCGTTGAAGTCCCCCATGACGATAGCCTGAGCTGGCATCACTCGCCGAACCGAGGTCCCCAGGCGGTCCTGGAAGTCCTCGAACTCCGCAAGACTCCTGTTTGGGGAGAAATAAACTCCGAAGAGAATTACGTTCCCCCAGCACAGATAATATAATACTACGTACCCATACAAACCCAATCCCATACAAAGAAATGACACCTCCTTAAGTCTGGCTACTGAGCTGGCTATTTTCCTTCGCCCAATTTTACAATAGATGGCAGTATCAGCGGCTCACTAATTGACAGAGACAACGCCATCTAGGAGTCTGCGTAGGGGTCTGTCGTAGTGGCATCGAAACTAAATGAAAAGCAAAAATTACCTTGAAATATTAAATTTACAGGAAATTACGTAATTGAATCGTTTCCGTAACACAACAAAAGCTATCATCACCAAGAGGAGGCAGTAGACTCGTTGGCAGAAACAAAAGATTCATTATCAGAAAATGTTGTCATAACTACAAATACCAGGCCACTCAGAAAGTATTGCGATATTTAGTTTTTATATATGGGAGACTGGCCAGTTAGAATCTTTTTCTAAAATATGATTACTTGTAAGTAAAAATATGTGTGTTCCATTTTCAAAATTTCCCTCCACATTTTTTGCGAGCCAATTCAAAGTACCAAAAAGTATATGTGTCTGCGCCGAGAACATTTTAGAGCTATGATTTTTTACGATTTCAAGTGTCGCCTGAAACCGGATGAGTCGTTCGATAGACTTCAAATGGCATTTATGGATGAAGGCCCCTCCAAGGCAACCGTGTATCGTTGGTATAACGAATTTAGGCGCGGTCGACCAACCTTGGGGGTTGAAGAAAGAAGCGGTCGCCCTTTGACGGCTATTACGGAAGAAAACGTGCTAGCAGTGAAAAATTTAATCCAAGATAATAGGCGAATTACATATCAGGAGATTCAGCACATATTAAAGATTGGATCGGGAAGCGTTCACGAGATTCTACACGGGCATCTTCGTGTGAGGAGGATAGTATCGCGCTGGGTGCCGCACTACCTCACCGACGCTCAGAAGCAGGCCCGGGTGGAATGGTGCCGTGATATGCTGAACAAATTTGAAGCAGGCTCGTCTCGGCGTGTTTACGACATCGTAACAGGTGATGAGTCCTGGATTTATCAATACGATCCAGAAACCAAGCGCCAGTCGACAGTTTGGGTGTTTCAAAATGAACCAACGCCTAAAAAAGTGAAGCGATCTCGAAGCGGGGGGAAGATTTTACTCGCCAGCTTTTTTAATTTGACTGGCCACTTGGCCTTAATTCCCTTACGAGATCAAAGAAGCATCAACGCCGAATGGTATACTACCAAATGTTTACCAGAAGTTTTTTCTGTTGTGAGCAACAAGCGACCAAACACAGGGCTCCGCGGACTACTGCCCCACCACGACAATGCGCCTGCACACACCGCGCTCAAAACGAGGGACTTCCTGGACAGTACACCAGTCAAACTCCTGGGTCACCCTCCTTACAGCCCTGATCTAGCACCGTGTGACTTCTTTTTATTTCCAAAAATAAAAAATCAGCTCAAGGGGATACAATTTTCGTCGCCGGAAGATGCGCTGGCTGCGTTCGAGCAGGCTGTAAACGAGGTGTCTGCGGCGGACTGGAAAAAGTGTTTTGAAAACTGGTTCAGACGCATGAATCTTTTTATAGAGGCTGGTGGAGAGTACTTTGAAAAGATTTAATAAAAATATATGTACCTGTAGAACAATTTTTTTTAGTGTCGCAAAACTTTCTGAGTGTCCCACGTATATATAAATACAATAAAAACTAATTATAAACACTAACAAAAAAATAAAAATTAAGTATATACCTACACGAAATACTGGTTGGACGTTTGCATCTCTGCACCACCCGAAAGCTAAAATCATCATTACAGACAGTGAATACAATAAAAATTAAAATTAAGAAACGTTATTATATTACAGATAAGGTAGACAGGGGATATAAATGCGTCACGGTGTTTTTGGACTTGAAAAAAGCTTTTGACACCGTATCTGCTCCCATCCTTGTGCGGAGACTTGAGGCGATGGGGGTTAGAGGTAAAGCACTTTCTCTTTTTGAAAGTTATCTCCAGGGTAGGAAACAACAGGTTAGAGTAGGTAACTCGTATAGCAATGAGGAAGAGGTTACTTTCGGTGTTCCACAGGGCTCCGTCCTCGGCCCACCACTGTTTCTGGTGTATATTAACGAACTCTGTAACCTACGAAGCAGTGGAGCGAAAATCTTCTCATATGCTGACGATACGGCTATTGTCTACACTGGCAACACATGGGATGAAGTTCGCAGTAAAGCCGAACAGGGGTTGGTTGTCGTGGATGGGTGGCTCAAGGCAAATCTGCTGACCCTCAATATTGCCAAAACCAGTTACGTTAGTTTCTCTCCGAGTGCTAGGTCTAAGCCACGAACAAATTTCAAAATCCGTATCCATACCTGTCCATACGTAAATTGTGACTGTAACCCCATCAAACAAGTGCCGTCTACAAGATACCTGGGTGTCATAGTCGACGAGTGTCTAACGTGGCACTCACAGGTCGAGGTTATTATGTCGCGGGTTCGAAAATTTATATGGATTTTTAAAAACCTACGACATGTGTTGCCTCAAGAGACACTCAACGACATTTATAAGGCACTGGCACAGTCGGTAATCACATACTGCTTACCAGCTTGGGGAGGAGCCACCAAAGTCAAATTTTTAGAGCTAGAAAGAGCCCAAAGATCACTTTTGAAGGTTATGTATTTCAAGCCGTTCAGATTTCCCACAACAGATTTATACAGAATTAGTGGCCTATTATCAGTATGAAAACTATACCTTTTAAACCTTATACTCTATCTACATAAGCATATTCCAGTTAACCTTGAAAGACAATCTAGAAGGCGGAAAGACATTGTGGCTTACTCCTCAGGGGTACATACGGTTTTTGCGAGGCGTCAGTACGTATGCCAGTCGGCCTACATTTATAACAAAATTAACGCAAAACTGCATTTTCACCTCGAGGTCTCGCAGAAGTGCAAATTAACAATAACCGAGTGGTTAAAATTTCTATCATACGACGAAACAGAGCAGATTTTGGCAAGACTTGCTTGAATGTTTTCTTACACTATCTGTAATACAAACACATACTATCACACACACTCACACACACACACTCACACACACATACACTCACACAAATTGTCACATGAACATTTAAAACACAACACAAAACACTTTTCATAATTTTAGTTGGCGCTTAAAACATGTTGTTAATTTTGAAATTTTGATTTTATTTTATTTTAGATTTTATTCTTGATTTAATTTTAGATTTTATTTTATTTTTATTTTTATTTTAACTTTGATTCTAATTTTTATTTCAATTTCGATTTTTAATTTTGATTTTGATAATAATTTTGTATCTGATCTTAATTAAATTTTCTTAATTTGATCTAATTTTGATTTTGAATTTGCTTTTAAATTTAATTTTACTGATTTTAATTTTGATTTTGTTTTGAATTTAATTTTGAAAATGGATTTTTATTGTATATTGTTTTTAATTTATTTTTATTTTAATTCTGATTTTAATTGTCATAGTCTCTATTTTGTCTACGAATTCAGGGGAGGAGCGAGACAACCCCGACACAAGTGTTATTAACCACTTACTGGGGCTGTTTCATTCAAACTTGTTATGTAAATGTTAGAGATTTAATAAACATTTTATTTTATTTTTAATTTTATTTTATTATACCTACAAAAGTAAAGTCAGTTGAAGGTATTCAGTATTCGGAACGCACCCTTCAAGCAACCAATAGATATTATATTTTCGTGAACGTATCCAAACCTAGAAAACGTCACTTAAGACGTTTAACTCTGACTGACAGCACGACATTCACGACAAGCAAAGAAAAGAGAAAATATAAGCCCTGTTGAGGGTAAACTTATGTTAAGTATGGGTTACTTGTAAAGTATAAACTCAGAGACGTGCGAAGAGAATGAGCACAAACTAATACTGTATAACAATGGAAAATTACAGGACAAAAGTAAATAAAGGTTATCATTACCAAACAATGGAAGATAGCAAATTAGAAGGTAAGAAAATCCTTATACGTTAATAGGCATCTAATGCGTGAATGCTGTACTTAATAATAAATAAGAGTTACCATAACTAACGCGTCTTATTTTTCAGGCCATCTCCAGACGTTTGAACCCCGGGATACTTCACAAGCAGCGGACTCAGTTCTTCGAATGATGTCACCTTATGTTTGCTTACATCTGAGGCTTTAATAACGATGACACCGTCCTGAGTCCAACACGACCGCATACTGAAGTGATGCCAAAAACTCCTTGACGGAAATGGACGACCCCTTCAGCCCGGTCTTCGCTCTCCAGACTGCAGACCTGTCGTCATAGCTTGAGAACTTGACTAGGATGGGCTTATGGTGATGTTTTTTGGCTACGCCAAGTCTGTGACAGACCTTTATGGAGGATGCAGTGACAGATTTAAGGGACAGCTTCTTGTTTATCACCTCCAAGATGACTGCACTGCTGACTTCTCCTTCAACCTCTGCTATGCCTTGGAAAATGAGTGCCTTCCGCCGATGCCTTGTCTCCAACCCGTCAACCTGTCTAGCACACTCGCTGATCTGTCTTCTGAGCAGACTTAGCATGCTGAAGATCAGCTCCCTGAAGGTGCGCAACTCTTCAGCTACCCTCGCCATGGTGTCCTTGGCAGGTCCTGCACACTGGATTTGCGCTTCCAACTCGCTCATCTTCCGGATAAAGCTATCCTCTAGGCTCCTCTGTGCTGATGTGATCTCATCAAATTGAGCTGGCAGGTGGTGTACAATTATGGATGGACTCACATTAACACGCTGCAAATGTGAGTAGCCGTTGTGTATAGGTAATACACTGATAATATAAGAAAATCTAGTGAAGAAACTGTAAATTACTATCTTAAATATAAATTAATCAACACTAGAGTTACGTATGTCTTTTTTTTACACCTACCCCCGAAAAAAAAGATATTAAGCGTTGACTGAAAAACATAACTTTTGATTTATCTAGTTTAATTTACGTTGGCGTTGTTTATAACCTCCGTATGCGTGAAATTATTGTAAAACAATATATTAAGTACTTCCCTATTTGAATCGGATTTTGTTAAAAATTTCAAGTTCAAAGGACATCAACCAAAATGGGCTAACCGTGAACAACCGTATTGGGAAAGAAGGAATTCATAAATAATTTAGTAATAATATTTACTGAACATTGGTCCCTATTCGGGAGTGTCAATATAAATAATATTAAAAACGAATAAAAAAGATTTTTAATTGATTTGTATTTGTATGGTGACAGTGGCGTGCGGGGTGCGTTGAGTTAGGGTTGCCTAAAGAATAAAAACACGGAAAAAATAATATCAATATTTTTGATGTTTCGATTCGAGAGCTTCGAAAAATTCGAATGTTTTCCTGGAAGACCAAGCTTTGGTCTGGTCGTTGGAGGGTTCATCAGCAGCATCACCATCATCATCTTAACCTTACATGAATAAAACGATATACTTTACGTAGAACAACATTTGTTTTTTTTTGAGGTGGTAAAATCATCCATATATTTCTCCCGCTCTAGGGTGGAGCAAAAGGGCGTGTCAGACTTTTACTGACTAGCACTGTTCAAAGAGGAGACTTACCGCCATGATTATAGCGTGCCATGTAGAACAAACGTCGAAAGTCGTTTAGCCTATATCGGGGAAAAATAGTAAGAATCGTTCGTAATTGTTAATTCGTCTTCGTTCGTTTGGGTTTTGTTCGTCGTGGTAGCGGGTATTATTAACACGTGCTTTTCTTGAAGATTCTTATTGTAATGCGGCGTGGTCCATAACCAAAAGAATTACGCAAAACAAAACAGCACAACACGATGGAATCGATTTCAAATCGAGTGTTCGACTGACAGTGCAGAGAACTGGCAACACTGACCCAGACCCGATTGTAAAATTGTCAATGTCAAAATATCATTCGCTTATCGCTTTGCGTTTGCGCTCTTTTTCGTATCGTATTGTGAATATTATTTCGACTTTAGCTATTTTTGACGACTTGTGCTGTTCAAAATGGATTCTGATGATTTTCTAAACGACGGCCCCGGCTCACTCTCGGACTCAGTACCCACTTCCATTTCTCCGTATAATGAACCTGACAAAGACTTGCGCGTGAACAAGGACTTATTTATATTATTTAACCAATTTGATACAAAACTTCTTATATAATTATATGTTTTCTTTCTACTGTAAGCCACTCAATAAAATCAATAATAATGCAATATATTTATGTTCATGTTCAAGCCCAATCGCCATACAAAGTGGTTGTTGTCCTTTCATTTCAATTTTAATTTTTTGCACGGAACCCTAATTTATTTTCAAATGTAATAAAAAAAGTAAAGTAGCCTAAATTTCTCATATCTTATAACATCAGCTATCTACCAGTAAAATTCCGGCAAAATCGATTCAGCCGTTTCGAAAATTATCCGGAACAAACAGACAGACAACAGATAGATTCTCTACATCTCATAACGAGTATGATATCCTGTGATGATATCTCACCGTGCGTCCAAGAACAAGGAATAACAATACAACAAAAAATATCTCGAGATGGCGGAACAGTTGTATTTGTTTGTGTGCACGTGTGAGTTAGCAAATTACACGCTGCAGTTCATGTGACAAATTGTAAAACGCCATCCGTTGCAAAGAGCTCTAAACAAAAGATTTGCAGATGGACTTTTTAACTACTTTGAATCGAAACAAAAGACTTCATTTACCTTTTTTGTTGAAATAACGTGATTTATGAGTGTAAATAGATAAACCAACGTTGAACAAGGAAGTTTTAAATTTTACGCATCTTACTTCAGCCAAAATCTGCAGTTTAACGCATTTTAGTTATTGTTATTTTCATAATATTGTTACCTATGCTGCCATCTTTGAATTTTTTTCGAGACTAATTATAATTTGTTCGAGTTGAGACCCCATGCCCCCAGGCATCCGCAACGAATCCCCATCTCCTCACTCGGATGGAGAGTGGAGTCGAGGAGCTGATAATAGCGACGGAGCCGTCTATATCACCCAACCTGTCAGGACGAGCTGGGACGAAATTTCGGCTCCGCCACTACGGCAACACCAATCAGTCGTTCCGCCATGGTTTGGAGAATCAAGTCCTGCGCACCGGCTCAGTGGTTCAGGTTCGCCTGGAGGAGAGAATGCCCACAGAACGGGTCCATAATTAGTCAGTAATCATTATCGCCCCCTGCGACGACGGTTCCTCAGATCGGACCGCGCCGGAAGCGGTCGAGGGCAGAGTCCTCGAACCTTCCCTTGGCGGCTTGCAGTCCTTTCTGCCGGCGACGTGGCTGGCCGGTCGTCCCGCCGCCGCGTACAGTAAGCAGTGCGGGTCGGCAGAGCACGCGGACGCTAGATGCCCCGGGTTACCGCAGCGGAAGCAGGTTCTGCTGAGGTCGACGCCAGAGCCGCACTTCTGGCATACGTGTCCCAAACCGCGCGCTTATACCGAGGCCTAGTTGATCTTGTTTCAACTGTATATTTTTATCACGGCTAATAATATCAAACTGACCGAAAATCTATGGGGAATGTCTATCAAAGTCTGTACATCGATAGTTGAGACTATAGCACCATACTTAGCTTTAATTTTTAATTTATGTGTGGACCAAGGAGTTTTCCCTGATTTAATGAAATACAGTAAAGTCATACCACTTTTCAAATCCGGGGACAGTAAAGATACTAATAATTATAGACCTGTATCCGTGTTGCCAGTTTTTAGCAAGGTGTTTGAAAAGGTAATGCTTAATCAAATGCTCAATCATTTTAACACAAACAAAATTTTACACGATCAACAGTATGGTTTCACCAAGGGACGTTGTACGACTGACGCCGGTGTAACCTTATTAAAGCACATTTTTGCTGCGTGGGAAGAGTCCCAAGACGCAATTGGAATATTTTGTGACCTCTCCAAAGCATTTGATTGCGTTAATCACGATACATTACTTTTGAAACTAGAGCATTACGGACTAGGTAAACTTGCACTTGGTTTGGTAAAATCTTATTTGAGTGACAGGCAACAGCAAGTTCAAATAAATGGAGTTAATTCACAGGGTTTAAAAGTAAAGATGGGGGTTCCGCAAGGCTCAATATTGGGTCCTTTCCTCTTTCTAGTATATATAAATGATCTACCCTATTTATTGAAAAACCAACCTAAGAATATGGTGTTATTTGCTGATGACACTTCACTAATTTTTAAGATAAGTAGACGGGCCCAAAATCTAGATGACGTGAATGATGCCCTACTTCAGGTCCATAATTGGTTCACAGCAAACAATTTAGTATTAAATGAAAAAAAGACTAAATGCATAAGATTTGCTTTACCGAATGTTAAAAGTAATGATTGTGAGATAGTATTGAATAAAGAGAAACTAGATTTCGTCGATAAAACGGTTTTCCTGGGGATTACGCTGGATTCGAGGCTACAATGGGGTTCTCATTTAACATCCCTTGCGGGGCGACTGAGTTCGGCAGCATATGCTGTTAGAAAAATTCGTCAATTCACTGATGTAGATACCGCAAGACTGGTCTATTTTAGTCACTTCCATAGTATAATGTCTTACGGCATTTTGTTATGGGGACGGGCTGCAGACATCGAGTCTATTTTTATTCTGCAAAAAAGAGCCATCAGAGCCATATACGGCCTCCGTAGGCGCGATTCTCTAAGGGAACTGTTTAAAGACATTAACATTATGACGGTACATAGCCAATACATTTATGAAAACATAATGTACGTTAGAAAAAATCTGCATCTTTTTAAAAAAAGAGGTGACAGACACAATTACAATACTAGAAATAGGGACCAAATAGTTCAGCCAGGCTTTAGACTCGCTAAAGTAGACTCATCTTTCATGGGGTACTGTTTGAGATGCTATAATAAAATTCCACAAAGTATTCTTGAACTTAATGAGACGAAATTTAAAACATGCATTAAACGCACACTGTGTAAGCAAGCTTATTACAAGTTGGGCGATTATATCGCTGATAATAATGCTTGGCTCAATGCTGGTCCTGCTCCACAAGGACAGGGGCGCATAAATTGATAGCATTAAATAGTATTGTTGGGGCTGCTGAAGATTGTTCAACTGTCTTTGCATTGTATAAATTCAATCTTTTTAGTATTATATAGCCGCATAGCCTATATTGTGTGAGTACTATGTACTAGAAAGCTATCAGTCACAGGAAACCTACTTTTTTACTTTTTCTCGACTTGAATGTGCCCTGGCGGTTAGGAGTATGTCATGCTCACTCAAATATCTCGCTGATGGTGGCGTGTGTGTCGGGTCATTTAGTTCCCTTCAAAATGGTTGAGTTGAATGATGGCTGATCCATGCGTCATGTTCGTGAACGGGCGCTGTCAGTTGTGACTGGTCATCTCTTGGTTGCCACGGTTTATTTGAACTAATTATTTTGTTTTTTTAATTGCCTTTTTTTTTTGTACTGTGGACACTTTTAACGTGCACGTCTTGCTACATCGTTCTCACATAATGTACCATCTCTACAAGAATGATGTATCCAAGATTTTTTGTAAAAACATTATGATTTAAAAGAGTGTCCATGGAGTTTCTTGCCCATTCTTCTCCATAGAGATCTACGCTTTGGAATGGGCAACTACAGTACTTTCACAGTTATTATGTTTTGTGACTGGGACTGTAGCATCATTTTTTATTGCTGTCTTTGTTTCGACAATTCAAAAGTGCCTGTAATTGGCCTACTTGAAATAAATGCTTTGATTTGATTTAATTTGATTTGAATATTTTCTGAGACCGCAGCCTTAATTTCAGGTTCAAAGTAGGCGCCCTAAGGAGTTTGCAGTTCTCCGGTATCTGATACTCCTTTAGTATTTTTTCCTTGAGATCCTTGGCTAGTCCTTTTTTTAGTAAAGGGTCCCAACGTTGTGCTAAAGTGTGGTGTATGTTTTCGCTGTAAATCGGCTGATCATCCATGGTATCGCCCAGCGCTGATAATAGTTCCGGATCGAGCTGCGGTGAATCATCCTGCGCTAGTTGAATCGGCAATCCTCTGGAGTCATTTCAATGTTTTCTTGAATTTCATGAAATTCAACGGGAATGTTTAAATGCATCGCCGTGATATCGTCTTGCATGATTTCGTCGTCTGAAACGATCAACGTTTCAAATGTGAACAAACTAACCAACCGTTTTTTTTTCAAATCGGTTTTTAAACCGTCGTGTTGACCCGCAATCAACCTCCAGGCATATTTTACACATCATGCTATACCTTCGTGATACCATCAATGTGATATCCTCCAGCCTAGCTTAAAGTCACTCTCTCTCATCATCTCATCTCATCTACTACGATGGTCTTCTTCCGAAAACAAAATTCTAATTAAACAAAGTGATAGGGACTCCGATGCTTAAACAGATGCTAATTTATTTATTTCGAACCACATTAAAAGAATATAAAATGTATCGTACGTATACGTATACATAGTTTGTGATAGTTGAGATTGCAACACGAATTTCGTACACGAAATCACTTAATAAGAAATACATCATAACTAACCTTCATTTTTCTCCGAATCCGATGAAGATGAATATATACGTATAATTACACGGCTTCGTTTTTTGTTTGCACGTTCTTTAAGTCTTTTAATTTTATTTTCATAATAACTAATTTGGTTGTCAGCGCTACCCTTAGACATAATGAAAAAGTAATTTGAAGATAACCTTCACGAAATATCACTGAATATATAAAAGTATTGAAGAGTGAGTGCTTGTTGCCCCGCACAATAAAAGAATGAGGAGCATCGCCGCCGTTGTGGCGGGCTGGGCGCAGCGGGAGCAGAGAAGTTTTTTCAATCTACCCTAATATTTTAATAAGTGCGAAGATGCCAGTACAATGAAGGTACTACATGTGTCTGTTATTTATCTGAAGAATAAAACATACGTAATATAATTTCATTGCACTCCTGTGGGTAGGCTCACTGGCTCAGCCTGTAATCGTACCTTGAGTTCAACTCAAGGTACGATTGTAGTAAATTTTGTAGTACTATTGCAAGACGATTTTACGATACTTCATAAAGGCAATAATTATGTACCTACTACTGCTACCTACTTTAATATAGGTACTTATAAATTATTGTGATAATATTATGTGATGCAACTTTTTAAAAACACCTTTTCGTGTTATTTTAGAGACAACGAGCTCGCGGTATATGTGCTTGGTGACGATGACTTCGCGGAGGTGGTGCAGCTACTGCGGCAGCGAGCCGAGCACAGCGGGGCGCGGCTTCGTGTGGTACCCCGAGGCCGCGCCGGCTTCGAGCGCAGTCTTCAACCGCAACACAGCGCCAACCGCTCGTTTCTGTTCCTCGACTATGACATGTGGCAGGGAGTTCCGGGCGTGAGCGTCGTGGAGCCCCCGCCCTGCGTGACCGTCAACTTCAATTGCAACCAGGAGCTAGATTCCGCCATTGCAATGCGCGTCGCCGATGTTAACATTTTACGAACGTACGCGCCTCAGTTTTTTAAATTCATTTATGACTTTAAGCCATCGCCAAAATCCTTGAGGTTAATCCTTGAGCGACAAGCAAGTGGAGTAGACATAGAAGAAGCAGCATGCCAGTCGGCATTGGAAGCAAAAACTTATGGCTATATTAAGGCATATGACCTGCATACGTATACTGTGGTGGCATATTTTTGCTATGACGATCCCAACAATCAGTTTTATTTTGAAATCGGAGGCTCAGTTGGCAAATTTATATATGAACAAACGTCTAAATTTGGATGCGATATACAAATAGCCAAATATTTCATCAATTGTTCCGACGATCACCACATGAGCGAAAAGTTAAACGATTTCATAGGGACAGCAAGTTTCAACACATTGGTGGGCGTAGTGTCCGTGACAGTGGAGGGCGCTACTGCAGCGTCAGCGATCGCGGCTGCCAACCGCGTGCCGCTCGTGCTGGCGGACGTGGGGCCGGAGGTCGACTGGGCCAGCAGCACGTGGCGCGTGGGCCCCCGCCCGCGCCACCTAGCACGCGCGCTGCTACACTTCGTGCGCGAGTCGAGCTGGACTCGCGTCGCCGTGTTGTTCCAGCCCACGAAGCTCGCCCAAGATTTCTATGCCGCGCTCAAAGAGGGGTCGGACATCGTTCTTTGCGATTTTCCGATTCCTCTTCACAATATAACGAATCAACAAGCCCAGAAAGTTTTACAAGATCTACAAGACGTAAATGCACGCATCGTGTTTGTTAACGCGGACGCACGAGCTGCAAGCACAATCCTTGCTGCGGCGGTCGCGGCTCGCATGGGCTACACGGACGGCTTCGTGTGGATAGTCCGTGACTGGCAACAGAACGACGACGTCGTGTGCCGAACTGAGCACTTCACAGTATCGTCCTGGACGCGGGGGATGGGGGACCTCCCGCGCGGGGAGGGGAACGCCGCGTTGCATGACAAGTTGAACGAGCTGCATGGCCCGTGGCCACCTCGCGCCATCTCATTCGCTAACGCACTACTCACACTATCATTCGGCTTCCAAGACATTTTCATACGATTCCCGTTCATGCGACAAAACCTGCATAACGATCAAATGATTCGGTGAGTATTCGTGGTTAAATTTGCGAATTATTAAGTACCTCTTTTAAAACGAACTGTTTTGGAAAATCTTTACGAATCAGCAAATCCTCAAAATGTCACAGTATCAAATTTTTTTATTTGTCACCGTTTCTGCACCGAAGGATACGATTTAGACTCCATGAAAGTCTGAATTCCAAATTCCTAAAAATTAGTTGGTGAGGTTCTTTTATTTGACATTTTTTAAATTTATTTATTAGCTTACACAACAGAATATTGGCATGTATAACAGCGTTCCCCAAACTAGGCACAGCCTGTATCTTGGTGACCCAGACACTACAAAATTTTAACAATTTACAAAGTTCTACTAGTGCATGAATATAATTTAGATTCATTAGCATAATCTGATAACAGATCGAGAGAAAAAGACAAAAAATTTATTAAATTGAAAATAACTTAAATTAATAGCAAAAATTTAATGTGATTTCTAATTGACAACATAATAAATAACATTGAAAAATCATCGGTACCTAACATACAAAACACAGTTGAAGTGAGTAAACTGTGTGAGGGTGTGGTGTGTGCGTGTGTGCGTGTGAGTGATTGTGATGGGTATGTATTGCATCTGAGTGTGCGTGGGTATTAACTTCAGCTAATAGCAAAGTAAACTTTCTGTTTCCTCATAAGTCCAGACAAAGAAAAGGCTTAAACTACAGCAAGAACATGTTAACTTATCACAATCTGTCGCCTATACTACTTTTTTGATTTTGAAGAAATCATCATTATTATTCTCCTGCCCTTATCCCAATTTATTCGGGGTCACCGCAGCATGTCTTCTTCTTCCATACTTCCCTATTACTTTATGAAGAAATTGTTTAAGAAAAATAGAAACAAACGATATAATACAAAAAAAATGTTTGAAACCTTAGCATCAAAAAAATATTCAAATCACAAAATATTGTTTGTTTTTTCTTGTCATGACTGAAACGTCAAACAAATGAAGAATACGGACATAATGAACCCCGTCAAGCACATAGCGGGATTATGTACAAGGTGTGGCTTTGCATCCTCGTCAAATTCAAGGAGGTAACTATGGTAATGATTCTCGACCCGAATCAATAATAAAATGGGTAGGTAATGTTTTATATATTTTTTCTTAATATCGGAAATCGATAAGTGTACACCACCCGCATTAATACGCGGCCCGTCTAATACCAGCCCTATCTATGCTATAACCGCGCTTTCACACACACAAACAAAAGCAGACGTTTATTCGATAATCGGGTGATTCTCCTCTTTTGAAAAGGGATTCATACTAAAATAGTGTCAAATTAGAACAACTAAAAAAAGCAGCGTTTATTATTAATGACCAGGTACCGTAATTTATATTGATTATTTACGTCTTCTATGACAACCTCCTGAATTTTGACGAGGTTGCAAAACTACACCTTGTATAGGCTGCCATTTGAAGAAGCCTTCAAAAAGTAGCCTAAAAAGGCATATTTGTAAAAAGCAAGTTTTAAGAAAGGAATATATTTTGTGCAAAATTTGAACAACACAATTTGAAAACAGAATCTATGCAGTTCGTTCATTTTGGAACATCGATATGGATTTATACAATTTTAATATTGTTCATGTATAGATTAGATATAGAAGATTAATCAATCAAAAATTACGTCGACTTACCGTCGCCATGGTAGTTCATTCACGAAAAATCTTAACACCGCGATTCAGAAACTGGCGTCAAATGCACAACGCCATATAACGAGCACGGAGTTAAATTACCAAAATATAAAGCATGGAAAGTGATCGAACAATCACTCTATATTATGTAGTTTTCAAAGCAGCGCCATATAGAGTACCTTTTGCTATCTCTCCGAAGACTAGCAATAATTTGATTTGCCTTAACTTTACTAATTGATCGTGCCAGGTTACTCAAAGAAGGTCTCATCAGTAAGCCTGTGAAAGGCGTCGGTCAGCAACTTCACTTTAAGGAGCGCTCCATCGAGGAGACGATCGTATTCGCAGACCAGTGGTGCGGCGGCAACTACACGCAGCGGCTGGCGACGTGGCGCGTGAACGCGACTAGCGGCGCCGTGCGCAGCGAGAGCACGCAGCACGCCCTCTCGCCGCCCCCCAACCTGCCGCGCGACGACGGCGCCTCGGGCTGCACCGTGCGCTCCGGCGACGCCTTCCATCCCACCTGCCACGACGCCGAGTGCGCTTGCGCGCTGCTGCTGCTGGCGTTGGCGCCCGCCGCTGGGCTGCTGGGGCGCCGCGCGCTGCTCCGCCGCTTCACGCGCCTGCAGCAGGAGCAGCAGATCCAGCTGATCGCACGGCGCCGCCACGTGGCCACCGTGCTGGCCGCGTACCTTGTGAAGCGCACGACGCTGGAGCTGCACGAGGAGATTGGTGCGGGCCGCTTTGGCAGCGTGCGCCTGGCGCGGCTGCGTGGGCCTGCGTGCGCCCCGCGCTATATCGCCGCCAAGGCACTCCGCGAGAACGCAGCGCCCACGGAGGAGAGTGAGTTCCTCCGCGAGGCGTGCACGATCGCCTCTCTCGAGCACGCGCACATCGTGCGTCTGGTTGGCGTTTGCATCGTGGACGGGCCGCCGCTGGTGCTCATGGAGCTGGCGTTCTTCGGTGACCTGCTGGCCTACCTGCGCGCGCGGCGCCACCTGGTGGAGAGCGCGGACTCAGAGACGCTAGAAGCGCCGGCGGCGCGCGGCGAGGCGGAGCATGTATCGGCCGCGGCGCTGACGCGGCTGGCGCGCGAGGCGGCGGAGGCGCTGCAGTACCTGGGCTTGCGCGGCGTGGTGCACCGCGACGTGCGCGCCGCCAACTGCCTGGTGGACGTGCGGCGCTCGCTGAAGCTGGCCGACTTCGGCATGGCGCGCGACACGGTGGCCGGTGCGGACGGCGCGCCCGAGTACGCGTGCCGGCGCCGCGGTCTGTTTCCCGTGCTGTGGATGGCGCCCGAGAGCCTGGCGCACGGCGTGTTCTCGGCGGCGTCCGACGTGTGGGCGCTCGGCGTGCTGGTGCTGGAACTGGTGACGCTGGGCGCGCGGCCCTACGGCGCCATGTCGCCGCTGCGCGTGCTGGAGTACGTGGCGGCCGGCGGCTCCCCGCCGCTGCCGCTGGACGCCACGCCGCAGACGTGAGTGTGTGGGCGGGTGGGTTGCTCGAGGCGCTGTTCGAACCGCTGCTGATGGAGTGTGTTGCAGGCGCGGGCTGGCGCGGCTGTGCTGGGCGCGCCCGGCGGAGCGGCGGCCGAGCGCAGCGGAGGTGGCGGCTTACCTGGAGGCGTGGCCGCTGGCGCTGCGCCCGGCCCTGCTGATCGAGCGTGATGAGCCGGCCGACGCCGATAGTGGCTTCGGGGAGTCGCCCTCCACAGAACTGCTGCCGGCTGACTCTCCCCTACATTCCTTCGATCAGCTCGACGATCTTGCCGCCACTCACTGATCTGAACAGGTAACAATGCGTAGTAACGTCACGAATGTCAATCAGTCATAAATTTCAGTAAGAAGTACTTACTGAGATTTATATTGGCGCTTATAAATAAAAATACAAAGTTTGTTTCTCATAAATTTATTGTGAAAGTACAGAAATAAGTGTAACTAACAAGTGACATTGTTATCCAGTGTTTAATCAAGTAATAAAGTACCCGAAACCTAAGAAAAAGAGACAATTTTTTACCGGTGAGCGGGAAACATATCTGTAACTTAAGTTCAGTGTGTGCGCACCTTTACGTTTGTACTCTGATATCACGGTGCGTATGGTGAGGATTAACACCTTAATTATGTTTATCTGGTTTACATTATGTTCTGTGTCTAGCCATGATTGGACTAATTTATTAGAAAAGATCTGTGTACGCTCGCTAAGTCGGCACGCGATTGGCCGTGACGTACCAACGAGAGCGCCATCTACAAGAAGTTAAAAAGCTTTGCGTGTGCGCGCGAAGCCGATGAGGAGAGTCGTCGTCTAGTCGCCATGTTGACCCAATGAACTATCTAATATTTCACTCCGTGAGTGCAAATTGTTAATACAAGGACAAATTGTGCAATACTGTGTTGTGTTACTCGTGCCAGGCTACGTGGTCAACAGTCCATTCAAAAGATCGTCCATCAGAGGCCGCCGCAGCAGATGAAAAGGTGAATCGTAATCAGCCCTATCTGTTGAATTTGTTCCCGAGTTGGGTGAACGCCGAATCGGCGAATAAGAAGAATAATAATAAACCAGCGTTATTTACAGTCCACTCCTCTAATCTACACGTTAAATAAATACCAGTTTGACGGTAGTCGGCGTACCGATCGTACGAGTACACAACGTTGCTAATAGCTACTACCACAGATATAATAAATACAGGAGATATGGCAAGGAGGCGTGGCGCTTGCGAACGCATCTAGCCGCAAAGAGACTTGTTGCCAGTTTCGGCCATTAGTCGAATGTCAACTTGCGACGTCTTCACTGCTTGTGATTTTTTACAAAATGCCGCGTTGTACAGAGGTTGTTTGCAAAAATAACACCTCTATTGTGAATTATACGAAAGATGGCATCTCATTTCACACGTAAATACTAAAATATGATTGTTTTTCTTATTAAATTCATTAAAACATTACTTCGTGATACTAGAAACACGATAAAGTACCAAAAGCAATTATTTTCATTAGGAACAACAACCATTGTTTGCTTAATACAAATCGATCAATGAATCGTCTGGTCTAATAGTGCAATGGATAAGTGTTTTACTGATACTCTCACTCACACGATAGTTTCGTGAAGCGGGTGTGTTTTAGGTAGATAATTAGAGAGGTGATGTCACTTTTGTGGTTGTCGATATTTTATACGATCCCTTAGTACGAATGATTACACAAGGGTAAAAAATTAGACTATTTTGTTACATGGAACTTTATAGCTGTTGTTTACTAATGTGAGGTACTTATTTTAACATTTTAGCTATCCGAAGTATCCAAAAATAAAAGAAAAGTGGATAAATGCGACAGGAAAAGGTCCAAACTGGTTTCCCACAAAAAATAACACGATATGTTCGTCTCACTTTGAGCCACCTCGAATTCAGGTGCAAAAATAGTACTATATTTTTATATATAAAAAGGGCAGATTATAGGTAACTGAATTTCATCGATACTATTTTTTCTACGATTACCTCTTCACATCACTAGTTGCGATGTGTGTTTATTCTGAGTCCGTAGCTATAGGTAGAAGCCCCGCCCTATGTATGCCTGTGTTCTATTAGTGAGTTTATTAGTGTTGCTGTAAGTTTCTTTGTGTGCGGGAGAAATATGAGCTCGTGTGCCGTTCTTATAGTTTTTGCTTTTGTGTTAGTGAATTAAGTGGGGAGAACACGGCGACATCTGAACTCGAATACATTTGTTTACAAATCATATCTCCTGTATTTATTATATCTGTGGCTACTACAAATTTATTTTGTTTAAACGGCCGCTGGCAGTGTTGCTCAAACTTTTTTACCTAAGTCAGTCGAAATGTTCACGAATTCAATAAGATCGATCACACGGACTTATAATTCGATAACTGTTATAACAATAACAATGTATCTTCTTATCTTTCAAAATCAACAGGAAGTTTAAAATACGATAGCTCCGGTTTTGATGAAGCCGAGTTCAAACAGCCGTATACTACGCAATACGTTCGTGGCATTTTTAAAAAGATCGCGGAGATAAACTTAAACGTGACCACTCGTCTTAAAGTAACAGTCGTGCCGGTCACCTATGAGTCTCGTCGTTGCGTATGTGTGTTTGAGTGTGCCGTTTCGAGCGTTTGTAGGTAGTTTCCATACTCTCCATATTTATATTGTGACTATTTCTTGCGCTTATTCTATCGAATCTGATTTACTCAATATCATTTTCGCTTTATTTTGCGACCACGTCTTGCTATTTAAGCCGACTTTTAATACCTATAGCTTTTACCTCGCACAAATTCTGGGTGTATCCATATTTTCAATCATTTTACTGGTGTTACATTTGAATTATTATGGCACCTATTGGTACTTTAACATCAAAATGTTCGAGGGCTGCGGACGAAAACATCTGTTTTCTATAGAAATGTTTGTATTAATTCTTTTGATGTCATTTGTCTGACGGAAACACGGCTTATTGATGGTAAATCCGATAGCGAATTGTTTGATGATAGATATTTTGTATGGACACGTGATCGAAGTTACTCGCAAACTAATCAAACTATGGGTGCCTCCCCCCCCCTACCCATAGTTTGATAGCCACCCATTTTAATAGCCATACGTCGAGAACTAGTTGCTGATGTCCGCAACGAATGGTGCTCGTCGGTCGAGGATCTGTGGGTTACCTTAACTTTACACCAAAACAAACCTAAAGTAACCTAAAGTACCTAACCTATAAATACATTTATGTGTTGTGTATATAATTATGTAGGAGCAATCTGGCAACTCGTTAATGATACAACTCAATCATTTTTCTAGTAATTTAGCTGATATTTTTCTTAAACCTCCCGCAGATAAGTTTTTAGTGCTCGGTGACTTTAACCAACCGAATATTGACTGGCACGCAATAGCGGACGGTGATCATCTGTGTCCTGGTAACTTGCATGGTCCCATACAAACCAGCTTTTGTGATACTCTCACCGCTTGCAATTTACTTCAGAACAACTCACATCGTAATGTGAACAATAGGATTCTTGAACTCGTCTTGTCCAACAGTGAAGTAGCTGTCACTTGCAGCCTGGATCCCCTAGTGCATGAAGACTCACATCATAAGGCACTCTGCATCTCTGCTGAATTTGTTCAACTTCATCAGTTGCATTTTTTTTAATGAATGAATGATGAATGATGTTTATTTTTTGCAAATAGGTTTTTACAAACACTTTTACACGTCTTCTTTTTTAAAACTAGATGAGGCCGGTGTTTCGTATCTGACTACTCTGAGAAGAAACAACCGAAACAAACTCAGAGGTCATAGTCTCTTTTAAGGTCCAGACATAATCTTGATAAACTCACATGAGGACTATGCAGATGAGTGTCTGAGATGGTCTTTTGAAGAAAGAACCACACAGATTTGAGTGGACCTGTCCAGCCAGTGCAAGCATTTGTCAGTTATCATGTAGCTCGACTCATAATTCAAGGAGCTCAACGGCCGGCCTCGAGTCAAGTTCTTGTATGCTCAGGCAAATTATGACGCCATAAGTGAAGAAATCATGACAATTGACCATTACAGTTAAATTGTAGGCCTCTTGAAGAAGCTGTTAAGTAAATTCTTTTATGACACTATAAACTCGCTTCATAATATACATGTTCCTTCTAAAATTATCGCTCCAAGGGGTGAGTATCCTCCTTGGTACAAAAGCCCTCTTATTAAAATAATAAAAGAAAAGTCAAATTTCACTCAAAAATTGAAACCTATGGAAATCTTTCGGACTATCCACGGAGTAAATACAAAGAGGAGATGTTCTAATTCGATTTCCTTAAGAAACAACGCGTGACACTTTACGGGGTGAGGGGGTGCTAGATCCCGCCCACTTCTCTATTTTCCATCTACCGGTCAATAGCAAAACTATTCGCTCGTTCTGTCGATTTTGTTTTGTAGTTACGTAACTATCTCACACTAGATGTCACTAAGTGCAGGATGCAACAGGGTCGTACTCAGAATTTTCGTACCGGGGAGTACTGTTTTATTTTAAATTAATTTTGCGAACCATCTAGATGCGTATTTTTTTAATTTAAATTGTGATTTTATAATAAAAAAAAAAAGGTTTCTGATGAATGACGAATGAAGATTATTGGATTTTCTGTTATACAACATTATTTTTTGTTTTCACTAAACCCGAAGGGGTCATTGTACTCATCATTTTGTATATTATTGTAGATAGAATATTTAATTTATAGGAGATTGTATTTTTATGTCCAGCGTATTTAATGTTTTAAGTACTTTCCATTTACGAGACAGCCGCAGCCGCGGGACATTCAGTAAAATAATTGATTTCTAATTACGGCCCTGTCTTTTTGTTGTTTATGTTTGTTGTTCATAGTTGACGATAGATGGCGGCATGTTTACAAAATGATATGAAAACTACAAAAATAACATTTTGGCCATTAAAGGGTCTTTAGGAATGAATGTTGAAAAAATTTCAGCATTAATGTTATTAAAATATGTTAGTTCTGAGCTCTACATACCTAAATATTTTTAGTTTCCATGCCACCGAGTGTCGCCATCTAGTGTCGGGTAGAATTATGTTTGGAAACGCCGACGTTAGGAGATTTTTCTAGAACTATTTTAATAAATTACGCATAAAATTACTTACAAATGAAATGTGATGCCATCCATAGCATCAGAACGTCTATCCGAGTAATTTCTACAAGACAAAACACAACACTTCATTCTTTTTTTCGTCTAGCGCGAACAATGCTGTAAAATGGGAACGTTCACAAAGTTTTGCACAGGACGAACGCCAACAATACACTGACTAAGACCACGCCCACATGATAACGACAGGACCTAGTTGAGAATCACAGTGCACAGTTGCTTAGGCCATCTCCTCTTTGTATTTACTCCGTGGGACTATCAATCTTTTGTTACCTTACGTCAGCGGGCTAAAGATCTTGAGAATGAAATGTTTAACGACTATATAGCAAACATTGAATTAGCCATTTCAAAAAATCCTAGGGCTTTTTGGAATTATGTTAAAATCTAAACAACAAAGCAACTGTTACCCGTCTGTACTGAAACTTGGTGATGTGTCGTCTGGTCAGGGAGAAGAAATCTGCAATATGTTTGACGACTATCTTTTCTAACTTGCAAGAGCGCCGCGATGCGAATGAATTCTTAGCCTCTGCGAGAGCGAATCAGTCTACTGGTCTCGTATCTCTATTGATGTGCGGGAGGAGGAGGTATTTCGGTTACTAAAGCTAGTGGATATTAATATATCCGCTGGCCCTGATAATATTTCACCATTTTTTATAGCCAAATGTGCCAAGTGTCTATCCATTCCATTGACATTATTATTCAAACGGTCATTGAACTTGGGAGTGGTACCGACAATCTGGAAGTCAGCGAATATAACGCCGATTCAAAAAAAAGGACCTAAGGACAGCGTTGAAAATTAGATCTCCAAACTCTGCGTGTTCGCTAAAATTATGGAGAAAATTGTACACGTACAACTTTCATCTTCACTTAAATTAATTTTCTCCGAACACCAACATGGATTTTTAAAAGGTCGCTCCACCAGATCTAATCTCGTGGTCTGTAGTTACTATATTTCAGAGCATATGTCCAGGAGGTCTCAGGTCGACGTTATATATACCGACTACAGCAAATGTTTTGATCAAATAGATCATGCGCTTCTAATGCGTAAACTGTTAGGGATTGGTGTGAGAGGTAGCTTGTACAGATGGTTTGTATCATATGTTGAAAATAGATGCCAGACTGTGGTCCTCAACGGTTATATGTACCTCGAGAGCGATGTACATTCCGTCGGGGGTTCCACAAGGATCCTTATTAGGACCTCTTTTATTTAATATTTTTATAAATGGCATCACCTCTTGTTTCCTAAATTCCGAAAGTTTATTGTATGCAGATGACATAAAAATTCTGAGTCAAGTGTCAACCATTGAGGATGCACACCTATTACAGGAGGATCTGGACCGGTTCCATGATTACTGTGATAGGAATAGGTTGGATTTAAATATTTCCAAATGTTATGTATGTACATTTACTCGTAAGCCAAACCCAATTAAGTATGATTACAAATTACTTATTTATTTATTATTAAACTTACACACTATCATTACAGGAAGACCCCAATATAATAGTGGTTTGCAAACAACCAGATGAGAAACAACTTATAGCTAATACTTAAAAAACTAAACTTTCAAAATATGTAGAAAGCCACACTAAACTCTATTAACACAATCTAAAGTCAGACTACAGAATTATAGGTACCTACATATGTAATAAATAATAATTAACAAACTAAACTTTTTTTTTGAATGCTACAAAATCTTAACTTAAATTACAAAATATTAACCAACCAACCATTATTATTATTATCCAATACTTCAATTGCCAGAGTCAACGTCATCAAGGATCTTGGTGTTATTTTTGACTCAAAGCTTTTGTTTGATGCACACATTAACAATGTAGTCAACAAGGCCTCTAAAGCGTTGGTTTTTATTTTTAGGGTGGGTTTTTCTCTGGGTTTAGGAATGTCAAAACCATGAAAATTCTATACTGTGTTTTTGTCCGTAACCATCTCAAATATGCTTCCCAAATTTGGAATCCAAATTACAAAGTTTCTATTAATCGCCTTGAAAGCATACAAAGGCGATTTTTAAGGTACACTCAATATCGTTCAAATAGTTATCTTCCTAACTATACTAGTCGGTGTAAATGTCCCTAAATAAAAAAAGAAAAAAAAAAAAAAAAAAAACTACTCCTAAAAACTTTGTTTGTCTCACTTGTGCAATTTTCGGAATGTCCATTTTAAAATTAAATTTATTATTATAAGATTGATTAAATTGTATATATATTGATTTGTTAAGATTAATAGATAAATTATTATTATTTAACCAGTGTAGCAACATAAAATCGCATACGCGCGCCGCCGCTCCAAACTTACTTCGTCCGTCGCCCGCTCGAACAAGTATAAGCGTCCCGCTCCTCGCTACCGCACGCCCCGCGCCTCGCTGCCGCGCGCCGCCCGCGTCGGCAGTCGGCCTACCTCGTTGCTAGAGAGTGCGCACGCTCAACTGCTTGGCGCGATAAGTACCTACTGTGTTCTACGCGACCTCCATGCCGCGTTGGGTAGATCTAAGTTAGTTTGTAGCTGTGTGCCGAAATACAACACTTATTGATTATCATCCCGTCGCATCATTTCTCTGCCCCGCCAAAACCGCCGCCATTACACCAGTTAATTAGATTATCTATTGTTTTATTTATGTCCGCTTCATGATCCGTAATTGATTTATCTTTTTAATCGGTAGTCACAATTATGGAAATGTCATCGGCAAAAAGAAAGCATTTATGATTGGTTACATTAACAATGTCGTTTATATAGATTAGAAATAAGATAGGGCCCAATATGCTACCCTGGGGGACGCCACGGTTTAGATTTATACAATCAGACGAAAATTCTGTCATGTCCCAACTTTTATTAAGTTTAGTGACAGTGACTCTCTGTTGTCTGTTAGTTAAATACGACGATATCCACTGAAGTGGCAGTCCTCTAATACCGATAGTCTCTAGTTTTTGTAATAATATTTCATGTGTAACTAAATCAAATGCCTTTGACAGATCAAAGAATAGCCCTGTCGTTAGCTGTTTGTTGTTAATATTGGTCAATATTTCTTTCAAAAGTGAAAAGATGGCTGGAAAAGATGGATGTGGACTTATGTTTCTGAAAGCCGAATTGCTCTTTTTTTATAATATTAAATTTCTCACAGTAGTTAACTATTTTTTGATACATCCATTTCTCATAGATTTTTGACATGATGAGTATCAGTGTTATGGGGCGATAATTATTCATGTCATTTTTCACCCTTTTTAAATATCGGTTTTACAACAAATATTCTTAAAGTACTAGGAAAAACTCCTTGTGAAAAGGATAGGTTAATGAGATAAGTCATCACCCCACTTATTTCACTAACACAAGTCTTAATAATTCTGGTGTTAAGTTCATCATAGCCTACAGAGTTGGTAATTTTTAACGATAACTCACCTCATTTTCGGATATAGGTGTGAGGAACATCGAGTTAGCAGGCAGGGTATCACTGCAGAAACTATTTGTACAATTTTGAGTAGGAGTATAATTTGTGAAATGACTATTGAAGGCAGAAGCTATTTCCGCTGGTTTGGTAAGTATGGTGTTGTCCATTTTAATGTGTTCAATGTTGTCTTTGGGGTCCGTGTGTATTTCGTTTCTAATGACTGTCCATGCGGTTTTACATTTATTGTCATTACTAGTCATAAACTTTATGTTAGCATTGCGTTTAGCATTGTAGATACACTTTTGTAATAGTTTTGAATATGACGTATATCTACTCTTGTTTATTATATTTTAGTTTTGTAATATTGATATTGTTACGTCGTACGTACGAGATCTTTCGAGAAAGGACGTGATTCAGTGTGTTTGCGCTAAAAACTTCGAGAAGCGTGCCATTATTATTAGTTCAAAGTTAAGTAGGTAACTACTTATAAAAAATATTAGGAATTGTCATTGTAATTTCGACCGTACGCCGAGGACATAAAGTACCTACTTCTTTATTCGGTACAAGTAGGTTATTATTTTTTTTGCCTACTACTTGGTAATGTTTTTTTGTTGATGTTTTTATCGAACCGTTCTACACATCGCCGGAATGTTCATGAATAATGGGGTAGTATAAAAAGCACAAGCGCCGACACACATGGGGTAGTCTGATTCAGGCGATACAACGGAGCGAATCGAAGTGAACTAGAAGTGCGATATCCAAGCGAATAGTGATCAGTAGTGTACTTGTGATTAAGATTTAAGTGTTTTGTGTTTAATAAAGTTATTAAATTGTCTGATTGGTAGTAATTAATTTATCCCATACCCAGCTCGTAACAATTTGGTGTCAGAAGTGAGGGATAAATTATGCCAATTCTACCGAAGGACGACACGGACGGTATCCGTACCAGGAGTCAGCGACAGCAGGACATGGACCAAAGGCGGTTTGGAGATTCCCCAACACAGACACCGGGTGGTGTCCAGCCTACGTCAGTGCCAGTCGCTGGCCCATCCGCAGTTCCTACAGCATCAATGGCGCCAGACTTGTCAGCTTTAATGGCGCTGCTACAGGAGCAGGCTCGCCGTCAAGAAGAGCAGGCTCGCCGGTTGGAAGAGCAGTTGCAGCGAGACAAAGAGGAGCAGGCTCGCCGTCAAGAGGAGCAGGTTCGCCGGTTGGAAGAGCAGTTGCAGCGAGACAAAGAGGAGCAAGTCCGCCGCCAAGAGGAGCAGGTCCGCCGCCAAGACGAGCAGATGCTCCTCATAAAGGATCTTCATGCAACTTTTGGCAAAGACCTAAAGGTGATGAAGGATCAGGTACAGCAGCACGAGAATCGCCTCTCAGAAGCCGAAGTTCAGATAGCTGGGGTGAAGAAGGCTTTGGGGGAACTGAAGACTGGAGACTTGACTGTAGCTTCAGTAGTTGCTGCACCTTCAGCGCGGGGCTTTAAGGTGCCTCCATTCGATGTCACATCTTCGTGGTCGGCTTATAAAATTCAATTTGAGGCCGTTATGAAGGCGAATGGATGGACAAAACCGCAAGCCATGACCGCGCTCACCTTGGCCCTCCGAGACCAGGCCCTTAATATTCTTGAGGCGCTCGGCAAGAATGTAACCTACGAGCAGCTGCTGGAGGCGTTAGAGTCCAGATACGCTGACGCGCACCTGGAGCACGTATTTCGTGCTAAGTTGAAAGATCGTGTTCAACGTAGTGGCGAGAATCTACAGCAGTGGGCCCTCGAAGTTGAAAAGCTGGTTCGGAAAGCATACCAGCCTGCCCCTGCACTTATCGATGGGAATCTGGTACAAGCGTTCGTTGATGGAATACGCGACCTAGAAGTTAGAGCCGCTGTGAGACTTGGGCATCATGAGGCGCTGAAAGACGCCTTGGCCCATGCCTTAGAAGTAGAGGCAGCGAGGCAGGACCACCGAACGCACCGCGTCAGAAAGGTTGTAGCATCTCCTGTACGCGACCGGCCGCAAGGGTACAGTCTTAGGTGCTACACTTGCGGAGAAAGGGGTCATCTTCAGTCAAGCTGTCCTAAGCGCGGCACTCCGAGAGAAGATCAGCAGGGAAGGGTGGCTGAAGTGACTGAACATCGCAGTGGGAGAACTCATGGTAACGCAGACGCCTTGTCAAGAAGACCTTGTCCTGAAGACTGTAAGCACTGTGCCAGGCAAGAGACTAAGGAAGTAGTGTCCGTGAGGATGTTTAGAACAGATCTCAGCGATGAATGGAAGGAAACCCTACAGCAGGCTCAGCAAAATGACTCGGACATCAAACCGATCTTCGAGTGGATCAAAGCTGGTGCTCCTAAACCTAAGTGGAGTGATGTGGCTGCGATGAGTTCCATCACGAAGAGTTATTGGGCGCAATGGAACAGCTTGGTGATCCAGGATGGAGTCTTGTGCCGTAAATGGGAAAACGCTCGAGGGGACAGCTGTCATCTACAAATGGTTGTCCCTAAAGCTAAGGTACCAGATGTTCTACGGCTCTACCATGATGGATGTTCAGGAGGACATATGGGGGTAAAAAGGACTCTACTGAAAATTCGAGAACGCTTTTACTGGATCCACTGTCGAGATGATGTGGAGGACTGGTGTCGCAAATGTACCAGTTGTGCGGCCGTGAAAGGACCCCACACACGCAGCCGAGGTGCATTAAAAGTGTACAACGTTGGAGCCCCTTGGGAACGGATAGCACTAGACGTTGCGGGACCATTTCCAGAAAGTGAGAGCGGAAACAAGTACTTCCTGGTGGTCATGGATTACTTCACAAAGTGGCCAGAAGTCTTCGCCATTCCTAATCAAGAGGCTACAACTGTCGCAGATAAATTAGTTCAGGAAGTTTTCTGTCGTTTTGGAGTACCCTTAGAAATACACAGCGATCAAGGAAGGAATTTTGAATCGCAAGTATTTCAGGAAACTTGTCGATTGATGGGTACCTACAAAACCAGAACCACCTCTTCCCACCCACAATCTGATGGAATGGTGGAACGATTCAACCAAACGTTGGAAAGATATCTGGCAAAAGTCGTGGAAAGCAGGCAAAGGGATTGGGACAAGCACATACAGCCGTTTCTACTGTCCTACCGCAGCGCAGTCCACGAAAGTACGACTGTGACGCCAGCATTCGCGAACTTTGGAAGGGAATTACGGTTGCCTGCAGATTTAATCACTGGAACTCCCCCTGATGCTCCACGTAGTGTAACAGATTACGCACATGATTTGCGTAACAAGCTGAATGATGTTTATGAGCATATCCGACAATCCGGCCAACAGATGTCTGAGAAGATGAAGACCCGTTATGACCGCAAGGCAAACAGTAGGGCTTTCGACGAGGGTTCACTGGTGTGGTTACATAACCCAGTGCGGAGCAAGGGGAGGTCTCCGAAATTGCAAGCAAAATGGGATGGACCATACCGAGTCGTGACTAGGATCAACGATGTCACCTACCGAATACAGAAGGGTCTACGAGGTGCGCCTAAGATTGTTCATGTAGACCGATTGGCCCGATACTACGGGGCTAATGATGCTCGGGACGAGCATGTCTAAGGAGGGGGCAGTGTTACGTCGTACGTACGAGATCTTTCGAGAAAGGACGTGATTCAGTGTGTTTGCGCTAAAAACTTCGAGAAGCGTGCCATTATTATTAGTTCAAAGTTAAGTAGGTAACTACTTATAAAAAATATTAGGAATTGTCATTGTAATTTCGACCATACGCCGAGGACATAAAGTACCTACTTCTTTATTCGGTACAAGTAGGTTATTATTTTTTTGCCTACTACTTGGTAATGTTTTTTTGTTGATGTTTTTATCGAACCGTTCTACACATCGCCGGAATGTTCATGAATAATGGGGTAGTATAAAAAGCACAAGCGCCGACACACATGGGGTAGTCTGATTCAGGCGATACAACGGAGCGAATCGAAGTGAACTAGAAGTGCGATATCTAAGCGAATAGTGATCAGTAGTGTACTTGTGATTAAGATTTAAGTGTTTTGTGTTTAATAAAGTTATTAAATTGTCTGATTGGTAGTAATTAATTTATCCCATACCCAGCTCGTAACAATATCGTAAGAAACGCTTCGTTTTAGAGCTCCGTTTTAGACCCTTACTTATCCACGTTCGCTTTATTTTATTGTTTAAGTTTACCTTAACCCTAATTTTTGGAAAACAAAGATTGTAAAATAAGCATATCAATTCATGGAAAGCGCTGAATGCTGTATTTGCATCGTTTTCCTTTTAAATATCTGTCCAGGATAGATTTTGTAAGCATTCACGGAATTTATGAGTATTATCTAGACTGTAGTCTCTTTTGTAAATATGGTATATTGCGGCTTTTGCTATCTGAAGTCTTAATGGGAAGCTTAACATTTGTGATGTGTCGTGATCAGAGAGATGGAGTGGTAGCACTGCTGGGATTGCGTCAGGTATATTACTCAATATATGGTTTAAATAAGATAATTTCCGAGTAGCCACATCAATATGAATTTTTAAGTTGTGCTAAGATTGTGATTGTTTGCTAAGTCTTGAAAGTCTTGAGTGATTTTGCTTCTTCTCAAGGTATTAATATTAAAGTCACCGGTTAAAACTATGCGCGTTCTAGATTTATATTTCTTGTATAAATCATGTAAGATACTATCTAACTTATTTAAAAATTCATTAGGATCAGATTTAGGTGTTCGGTATAAGCAAATAATCACTAATTTCTTATTTTCTAATTCTATGCCACATGCCTCAAACGTATTTACCGTCGCATATGTTTTTATAAACTGTAATTATTTGTAGTGTAGACCCTTTTTGACCAGAATACAAGTACCAACTCTGTGTTTTTCTCTGCAAAAATTAGTTGCCATTTCAAAATCTGATAACTTGAGATAGTTCTCATGACCTTTTTTAATAAATGTTTCGGAGAGGCAAATCACATGGGGTTCATTATGTAATTCACGCATTTCCTGTAACGTTAATTCCAATAGTTCCTGTTTAGATACAGCACTTGCAATGTTTTGATGAAGTATTCTAGAGTTGTTTGATGAAGGTGTTGTGTTCTTAGGTACGAAAAAATGTACTGTTCTTTTTAACTGTGGTAAAATAATATGGTATGGTACCTTTTCTGTGCTCTTCAGAAGGAAGATGAGAGTTCGCGTTTTGTTCAGTTCCACTAATATTCCTCTTTGTAAAATAAAAGGAAATAGTTCCTTTTTTGCGTAAATTTGTCTCCCTTTTTGGCAAAAAACTTGATTTGCTACTCGCGAGATGTTTCCTGAGCTCGGCTGGATTTAAATATTTTTGGGTATAATATTCACAATCTATTATGTAATTTATTGATTTGCAAATATCAGATACGTTGTGGTGTATTGAATTCATTAAATGACAATTTTTGTAATGTTTACAAATATTTTTGATGCGATCATTCAATTTGTCGACATCTAGATGGCTACTTTTTAAAACGTTTAATATTATTATGCTGTTCTTAGAAAATGTCTGTAATATAATTTTTAACTGGTATAGTACATGTTCCATGTTATATAGTCGTTTTCACCTAAAGATATTACAATTTTATCACCTGGTTGTAGGTCTATGTTGATACAGTTTTTTGTTATTGTGTCGCTCTGTGCATTTGGCATCGTATGGGCGAGGACTCCATACGTTTCATACTGTGTAGTCTTTCTTGAATTTATAAGGGCAGCTGCCAGGCCGACGCATTGTTGCGCACCAAAAATCCATATTGCTTTTCTGAATATGTGTGTTTTTAGATCAGAGGCAATTGGGTTTGTTTTACTGGTATAGGCTGTAGAAATCTGTTCTGGTTTTGGGGTAGTCCTAAGAGATTGCTTCGAGTCCTGTATTTGTGTATTGAGAGATCTTATCTCATTTTCTGCCTTTTGTAAGGCTGAAATATTTTGTTGCAGATGTAGATTATATAAAGTTATTATTACGTTCAGCATTTGTAGTAAGTCCCGGCGAGGAGTGAGTGGAAGACACGATATGACTTAAGCGAGAGTGTCTTTTCTTTTTGTCATTGCTTAAAGGGCTGCTTTCTTTGCTTGTCGAAGAATGACATAACGACTTTAGGACATTAATTTCTTGAGTCAACTTGTTCACTCGTCACACAGCTTGTAAACTAACTGGAATGAGTACAAACAAAATTTTAATATCAAACTTCGTTTTAAAATGAACTTTATTTCAAATACGTAGAGTTCGTTTTACTTTAATTCATTCAAAGGAATACTTCAGAGCGAGATAGCTTCGGGAGTGGAGTGTGTCCTTGTCTAGCAATTGCCATTAACAAAAAAAATAAAATACACACATCAACACGGTCTAGGGATATTTTTAAAAAAGCGAATTACTATCAATGTGTTAATTATTTATATGACATGTATATATTTAAAAGATACGTTATTTAATATTCTACCATTTTTTAATAATGGTTAAGGTACTTAGATTAAAATTTCAGGATTTTATGGAAAAAAAATGAAGCATAGACGGAAATCGTATATGAATGAACTTTTAATTTGTGAGTAAAAACTGAAAAAAATAGAAAAATCATTTAATTTGTGTTTATAAACTTGAAGTTAGTAGTCTGAGAAAGCGCCCATGATGTTCATAACACATCGGCAACGATTCGGCATGCTCAGAACAAGGTTGTCAATGTCTTGCTGCGGAATATTGTCCCATGTCCTTCTGAGGTGCGCAAAAAGTTGATCTTCTGTAGCCAGATTTTCAGGAACTTCCTTCAGAGCTCTTCTTTGCAGCATATCCCACGCATGCTCAATGGGATTTATATCTGGCGATTGAGCAGGCCAGTCTAAGGCCCTAACATTATGTGTATGTAACCAAGCTGCTACCGTTCTCGCCGTGTGTGCCCGGGCATTGTCGTGCATGAGCAGGAAATCTTTATTTTATTTTATTTTATTTTATTTATTCGGGAAAATAAACAGTTATACATTAAAATCTTACACTAAGTTATAAATATACAAGGTTTATAAATGTATAACCTACGACATTTTCCACAACATATTAAAAGTTATATCTAACAGTGCGCTATTCTAAGATTTAAAATAAAAAATACAGTTAAAAGTGAACTTACAAATAGACAGTCATGCAAACAACAGAGAGAGAGAGAGAGAAGGAGCAATTATTAAACTAACTATTATATTCTAGAATTATTTTGTTGGTAAGATTTCTAAATTTTTGAGCAGAGACAAAGAAGAAGTCGATGTCTACAAATATGTTATTGTACTGGTTGGTAAGGCGGCGTAGGGGTGCTCGCAAGCCCGCGTTTGTGCGACAGGAACTGACTGCAAATAAAGGTCTTGCACGCACCCCACGGCATATTGTCGTTCTGGGTACTACGTAGCTGATTTTGTTGCGAATATCAATACAGTCATAAGTATTACACAGATCAAACAAGAACGTTGTTTCCAACATAATTCGTCTAGATTTTAAACTTTGCAGATTATACTCCTGCAATAGGTCATTGTAGGGTGCATAGGTACCTAGCGGCGATCGGCGGCGGCGACCTCTCGCGTCCGGCCCTGGTTCGAGCCATGGTCCGGAGCGAGACGGAATGGGAAGCCGTCACCTCCTTTTGCGAAGCAGTCATGCTAGCAAAGGAGGAGGCGGAACGTGAGAGAGAGCGTTCCTCCTCACGTCCCAGCCGCCGCGGGAGACGCACCGGGCGTCGGGGGCCACGTGGTGGCCCCCGGCCACCGTAGACGCGGGCCTGTGGACGGTGAGCTAAGGGCTAGCTCGCCGTCCCTCCGTCTTAGGACGACAGGCCGTGTCGACAGCGCGTTCGTGTTCCACGCGCGCCTCAAAGAGATGTCAGCATAGGGAAGGGGCCCGCAAGGGCCGATGCCTGCCGGGTGCTGCGGGTTGTTCGAAAGAGATACCGCGGCCCCGGAACACAAAGGGCGATGAAGGAACATGGATGGGTTTTAGTCAGTAAAAGTCTGACACTCCCTCCCGCTCAGCCCAGAGCGGGAGAAGTAATTTGATGATTTCCCATCCAAAAAAAAAAAAAAAAAAGGGTGCATAGGTACGATGGCAACGAAAATGCATGGCCTTTAAAAATTTTCTCTGTACTTTTTCGATCATATCGGAATATTTACCATAGTGGGGATTCCATACAGAAACAGCATATTCTAGCTGAGAACGAACCAACGACCGATACAAATACAAGTAGGTAGAGGACCGGGTAAATACTGTAGCTGTTCTCATTATAAAACCGAACATACGGAAGGCATTATTAACAATTTTGTTAATATGGGAATCTAAATGAAGTTTGTCGTCCAACAGGACTCCAAGATCACGAACCAGGGTTTCTCTTTTTAGATTTTCATTTTTTAAGGTGTAGGGATATAATACGATGTTTTTATTTTTGGTAAAACTAATAACATAACACTTGGATACACTAAGTTGAAGTTTATTGCGAGTGCAATATGCCGAAAACGCATCTAAGTCTTCCTGTAAGAGAGTCACGGTTACTTTTAATAGACCTAAATATTTTAATGTCGTCAGCATACAGCAGTAATTTTGAATTTTTAAAACATTTATCAACGTCATTGATGAATAAAATAAATAGAAGAGGTCCCAGAATGGAGCCCTGTGGTACTCCAGAAGTAACCTCTACAGTGGTAGAGCAGTTCGGCGCGCGCGCTCGTGTAAGTCGCACGCCTTATCTATAACCCCCTCCCAGTTACTTCGCATCGCCACTAGTGATGGGAACACGCTCGATAAAAAGTTGTCGATATGGATCGTTTTTTGACGCGCTCCAATTCTGTAGGCAAACGCCCTCTCGAAGGCCCCATTAACCCCAATGAATGGAAAATTCCTAAGAGAGCCGCGCGCCCAGCCGAACAACGTCCGCCTGAGCCTATCAAGACTTCCAACAGATTCGGCCCTCTACCAGGCAACCAACCATCTGCCGCTGACTCCAGCACCAGACTCCGTGATGCTGTCACCAAAAAGGACAGCCGCATTCCTCCCATCGTCCTAGAGATACAACCCACCTGGACACATGAGCACATTAGAACCACAATGACGTCTTACTCGAAAAACTTTCACCTGCAGTACAGACGTGATAACCGAGTGGCTGTTATCTGCCATACGTCTGAAAGCCACCAAGCCATCAAAGAAGGTCTGCGTGTAAAGGATATTGCTTTTCACACGTACTCGCGAAAGGATGAGAAGATGTACAAAGCAGTAATTTTCGGTCTTCCTGACTATGTCGAAGATATTCTTCCAGCCGAAATCGCCTCACTTGGGTTCGAGAACGTGATAGTACGTAAAATGAAAGTTCCTGCTGAAAAGAGTTTCTATTGTCCCCCTTTTCTGGTCCAGTTGCCACCTGGTGCTGATTTTGTCAAATTTCGACAGGTCAGGCTCCTATGCAACACTGTAGTACAGATAAGAAAGTACCGAAGCAACAATCGTTACGGAACGCAGTGCTACAGATGCCAAGGATTCGGTCACTCGTCCTCAAACTGCAACTTAGCACCTCGCTGTGTAAAATGTACAGATCCACACCAGACCGAAGAATGCCCTAAAAAGTCCAGAGACCAACCAGCCAAATGCTGCAACTGTGGTGGAAACCACCCTGCAAACTTCAGACAGTGCAAAGAGCGCGAAAATTACCTGAAAATTCTGCGGGAACGCCAGGACCAACTCAAAGCCACCAGGACTACGAAGCCACCAGTAGGGCTTCCATTACGTAATTACGTAATTACGCAATTACGTAATTACGGACAGATTTTAGAAGTCCCATAAATACGTAACTGAAGAGTTCAATTCCGTAACAACGGAATTATAGGATAATATTAATTAATTACTAATTTATCTGGTTCCATAGTTTCCATCTACTCCATGGGCATGAGTTTATGTATGTATTTACAATTCATCTTAATACAAAATAATTTATTATAGATTAAATTCCGACTTATATTATGGCAACTCTAAATGTTATGACAACACCGAAACTCTTTCAGTGGGTATCCCCCGAATTTCCGGGGCTTATTTTATAACTTCCAATTGAGTCTGCAAGATTTTATTTCTTAATCGTGCAGAATAGAGTTCATTGTTGAGCAATCGGGAAACGAAGGGAATCCCCGTTGGTTGTGGATAGTTGGGTACATAATAAAATCAAAGTTTAAAAGTGTTTCGCAAGTATTTGATCTAACTCACAGCGAATAGAGTTTAATATTGTGGATTGAGCTGGCTTAGGGAACCCCCAAGATTTTTCTTTACTTTTATGAATTTAAAAACAGTCTCAATACTCGGTACTCAGTCATCGCGCACGGTCACCTGCGAGAAGCCTGACCTGGGCTAAGCTTAATTCACTGAGTTGTGTGTATGTGCCACGAATTTCGGTGCTTGTTTTTCAGAGGCTTTTCATCACAAGTTTTTAAGCATCACATACGTAGTAAAAGCGTATAGATACTTCAACGAAAATGTAAGTATTTTAACATTGACTTGTTTACTTACTTTGTCTCTATGTTATTTGTGTAAGAGTTTTTACACTTTGTTGTTGTGTTGTTCGATGTTTGTGGGAATAGACATTGATTATGTAATTAGTTGATGGTACGTGTGTAGTGCGTAACTATAGATATGTTGTTTATATTAAATTATTTTTATATTGTTTTAGGTCTGCCGCAAAGAAGACTGTTTATAAAGAGTTTTTGAACAAACGCACACAATCCGCTATATGGGAACACTTCTTGAGGGCAGAAAATGGGCAAAGTGTCCAATGTAAACATTGTCAAAAAATTTTGAAGACTCCTGGTGGTGCTACTGGAGCATTACATACTCATATGCGTGCTAAACATATTGGCGAGATGTCGAAAGAGCAAGATGCGCAAAGGGCGAGTACTTCAACGTCTATTCAAGTACAAGCAGGAAAAAGTTTTGAACCTCCATCAAAGAAAACTAAACTAACAGATTTCTTTTCCAGTGATTATTCCTTGGAGATTTTAGTGACTAGAATGGCAGCATTAGATGGCATCCCATTGAGTAAATTTTGTACTTCTGAAGATCTAAGGTATGTTTTCAAAAAATCTGGCTATGATCTACCGAAATCTCCTTCAACAATTACCAAGATAGTCCTGGAACAGAGTTATGCCACAAAAAACAAATTAATTAATCAGTTAAAAGAGATGAAGTCCCAAAATAAAAGATTTACTATAACGTTTGATGAATGGACCTCTAACCGGAACCGAAGATATATGAACATAAATATCCACAATAAAGACCTAGAGCCAGCTAAATTTAGAAATTTAGGACTAGTGAGGATAAAGGGTTCAATGCCAGCTCACGTTGGAACTGTACTGTTAGAAAATCATCTAAACAACTTTGATTTGAAATTTGAAGATATCATTGCATTCACAACAGACGGAGCCAGTGTCATGATTAAAATGGGCAAACATTTTGATGGCCACCATCAGCTGTGTTTTGCTCACGGAATACAACTTGCGGTACTGGAGGTTTTATATAAGACACGGAAAACTACAACTACTATACCAGAACTAGAGGATGAAGCGTCAGATACTGACGCTGACGAATCAGAAGGAATTGAAGAAAACGATGGCGGACTTTTCATAGAAGTACCTAAAGTTCTAGAACCAGAGTTTCTGTACAAAGATGTTATAGAAAAGGTAAGAAAACTGGTTAAATCTTTCAAAAAATCACCACTTAAGAGCGATTTGTTGCAAAAATATTGTTTAGAAGAGTATGGTAAAAGTCTTGATCTTATACTAGACTGCAAAACGCGATGGAATAGCTTATCGGATATGGTTGGACGATTCCTGAAATTGAAATCGAGTTTATTTAAGGCATTATTAGATTTAAAATCGAATATATGTTTCACAGACACAGAAATACAAGATCTACATAACATTCATGATAGTTTAGATATAATAAAAACTACAGTGATGGCATTATGTCGCCGTGACTCAAATTTGTTAACAGCTGAAGCTGCGCTGCAGTTTATGTTAAATAAACTTGATGCTCAGTCCAGTGAGCTCAGTGAAAAGCTCGCCGTATCCCTTAGAAAAAGAATAAAAGAAAGGCGAACAAATGCGTCTGGTGTTTTGCAGTATTTGCATAATAATGAACAATATTACAGCACCGAAGAAACAGAAACTTTTACAAAACCGACATCGGATTATATTAGAACATATGTTGCAAACTTATTAGAAAGACTAAAATTTACAACGCCTATAAGTACACAAACGAATGTAGATTCCGAAGCAGATGACAGTGATATTAGTGATGGTTGTGGCGTTGAGTTGACTGTTGCACAGCAACTAGATAAAGAAATACAGAAAACTATGTCTACAGTAAACAAATCTGGAGTAAACACAGATCTCGAATCTATCATAAGAGTTGAAATGTGTATTTACGATAGCGCTGGCGGCGGTCGTGAAGTTTTTCTAACAGCAGCTTATAATTATTTACTTTCAATAATGCCTACTAGTGTTGAAGCAGAACGAGCCTTTTCTTCTGCCGGCTATCTTTGTTCCAAACTAAGAAGTTCCCTTGGTGACAAAACATTAAATTCATTATCATTTATGAGATCATATTATCAAGAACAAAAATTTAACAAATAACCAAAATTTATAGTATTTATTGCTTTTAAACTATTCGTGGTACATGTTTTGAATTGTTGATTGAATTTATTCGTAGTTGATTTTAGAATTGGAGCTTAATTTTAAAATTATTGTCTTATTTCTGTAGTTTCCTTTTAATTTCTTAATATAAATAATGTTATCAATTGAAGTCGTTTGTTTTTTGCACTTCTAAAATACCTAATACACGCATACAAAATCGTGCTTTAAAAAAATCAAAACAGTTACGTAATTACGTAGTTACGTAATTGGAGAATCAAAATGCGTAACTAGTTACGTAATTAGCAAATCCGTAATTTTGGAAGCACTAGCCACCAGTGAAGACGAACGTAGTTGATGAGCGACCCTGGAACTTCGTTGCTGCTGCCAATACACATAAACCCTCTGTTCAAGAAAATACTCAAGATCAGACGACCGCTGACATGCTAGCCATATTAATGACGATAAAAACTATCAAAAGCCAATTTATAGGATGTAACAATATGATGGATAAAGTTATACTTATTTTAACCCATCTTGGTCAATATGTGTAAACCACAAAATGTACGTATTCTATACTGGAACGCCGATGGCATCCGCTCTAAAATCACAGAACTGTTGGACCTGGTAAGTGAGCTATCTATTGATATTGTAGCTATATCGGAGACCAGAATATCCCCCCACATCAAATTACAAACTCCCGGCTTCACCTGTTATAGGCGCGATAAGAAACCTGATGGATACGGCCAAGGAGTTGCAATCCTAGTAAAATCAAACATAGCACATACCTCTCTAAATATACCTCCAACCCAAAATCTGGAATGTGTCGGGATTCAACTGACCCTATCAAACCATAAAATTGCCTTTATCTCAGCCTACCAATCACCTAACCTATCATTATTAACTTCAGACTTGGACGCAATTATTAATGTCCAGTCAAAAACACTCATCATGGGTGATCTTAACACCAAACACCCTTACTGGTACTGCTCTCGCTCTAACATCCATGGCGAGGTGCTTTTCGACCACATGATGCGCAACGAATATGACATCCATGCGCCCTCCAGTCCCACTTTAGTCCACTACCACAGCACCCATGTACCATCTACTCCAGACATAATCCTGGCTAACTCGGTCTACCACCTTTCGGAGCCTCAGGTCATCACCAGCCTCTCCTCCAACCACCTACCCGTTCTCTTTACCGTAGACGGTAAAGTCAATAGGCACGTCCATAGCTTCTTTAATTACCGAAAGGCGGACTGGAAGGGCTACAGATATTATTTAAATGAATCCATAACTTTGAGTCAAACTACACTTAACTCATCTGAGGCTATTGACCTTGCCGTTGAACACTTAACTCAGTCAATGATAATTGCAAGAGATAAAGCCGTTCCTAAAGTACCCAGTAGTGGGGGTCATCAACTCCCGCGACGGATCAGGTCACAAATAAAAGTTAAAAATCGTTTTCGTAGGTTAGCGTTAGAAGAATCAAATTCGTATAATCGCCGTCAACTGTTCTCCCAAGTCAACAACATGCAGAAATGTATCAAGTCCAAGATCCAAACCCTAAACGACAATGTATGGAACAATAAACTGTCTAAAATTACCAACCCTGCTATAGACTTATGGAGAATAGTTAAGTCAATTAACTATCAACCTAACTCTATACCCCCTCTATCAAAGTCAACCAATACCACCACCTCCTCCGACCTTGAGCAATGTGAGACACTAGCCAATACCTTCCTAGACAATATGAACCTGACCAAAAATTGGGTCAGTGATCCTAGTATTGAAGAGGCAGTGAAAGAGTCAATGAGGTTGCTGGACGGGTTTCAGATGAATGACTACCCAACACTTGTGAGGCCAAATGAAATCCGAAAACTCATAGGAAAGCTAAAATCAAATAAAGCGCCTGGTTTTGACGGCCTGGGGAATGGTTTACTGAAGAACCTCCCTCAGAAAGCCATTGTGTTATTGACGAAAATATTTAATGGTTGCCTACGCATTGCATACTTCCCGAGATCCTTAAAACATGCTAAAATCATAGCCATTAAGAAACCCGGGAAAGATCAGTCCATTCCATCTAGCTATCGACCAATCAGCTTATTACCAAGCATAGGGAAACTACTAGAATCTGTTATCCTATCCCGCCTCGCTAAAACAACTGCGCATATTTTGATCCCTGAACAGTTTGGATTCCGTAGCTCACACTCGACCACGCAACAGCTAGCCAGAGTTGCCGAACACGTAGCTCATGGACTAAACCGCGGACTTTCCACAGGCATGATTTTACTAGACATTGAAAAAGCCTTCGATTCTGTTTGGCACGATGGCCTTTTACATAAGTTCTAATAAAACGACCGCGTTGTGATTCGACAGAGAACAAAGTTTTATATTTTCTAATAGACATGCCACAGATAATGTAGCAAATAAACTTACAAACTATGACAACAGAGGTCGCTACTTTGTTTGAGAATGATTGTTTTAGATACATTTTAACACCCCCACTATCTCAAATAATCATATAATCATTTTACACATTCACAACACCTAACATTTCCATAAACATATAATGTTTCTTTGCACATAGACTTTTTGTTAGCAAATCAGCAGGCATGTCTGTTGTCGGCAAATATTGCAAATTTACTATATTATTTAAAACACATTCTCTAGTAAAATGATATTTCACATCAATGTGTTTAGATTTCTTGTGAAATACTGGATTTGTCGACAGCTTCTGTGCGCTCTGATTGTCATTATATAATGTTAAAGTGTACAATTTTTTAGTTATTTCAAATTGCAAAGCCCTTAAGTATATTGCTTCTTTACAAGCTTCAGAAATGCCCATATACTCAGCTTCACAACTTGATAAGGCTACAGTCTTTTGTTTCCTACATTCCCAAGATATGACACCATTAGACAACAAGAAACAAAATCCTGTATAAGACCGTCTATCTATTGTATTATTTGCCCAATCGGCATCCACAAAACCTTCTATACTGGAAATTCCATTATTACAATACTTAATACCATAAGATTTAATCTTTTTCAAATATTTCAACACTCTCTTTGCATAACCCCAATGCTCATCTCTATGACAATTATTATATTGACTTAGATAACTGACTGAATAAGTTATGTCTGGTCTGGTTAAGACAGATAAGTACATCAAACTACCTATAAGCTGTTGAAAAGGTACTTCATTATTTACATTTTGACCTATGTTTACATTCAATTTATGCTCCATTGGAGTATCAAAAGTTTTACAATCTGTCAAGTTAAATTTATGCAACAAACTATCAATATAATGTTCTTGACTTAAGGTTACAGATCCTTCCAACTTATTAAATTTTACATTCATCCCTAGACATTGTTTCACTTGTCCTAAGTCTTTTATTTTAAACTGACTTGACAACATTTCCTTGAGATTAGTACATTCCCTTTTATCATTAGAAAATATGAAGAAATCGTCGACATAAACCGTTACAATAGTTTTATAATTTTCATTCATTTTTGTATACATACATGGTTCAAGCTTTGATTTTTTATAGCCATATTCAAGCAAACAACTATCTAATTTCTTATTCCAGGCTCTTGAGGCCTGCTTTAGACCATAAATGGCTTTCTTAAGTTTTAACACTTTATTTTTGCTACCTGGGGAATCAAAACAATCTGGTTTCTGCATGAATATGGTTTCTTCTAGGTCACCATTAAGGAAAGCAGTTTTTACATCCAAATGTGTTACATCAAGTCCTAATTGCACTGACAGTGAAAATAATAAACGTAGGGTTGTGTGTCTAACAACAGGCGAGAAGGTCTCTGTATAATCTATACCTCGTTTTTGTGAAAAGCCTTTAGCAACTAGCCTGGCACGAAACCTTACTCTATTTTCACTATCATACTTTTTTCGCAATACCCATCTACATTGAACTATAGTATTGTTATCAGGTACTTCTGAAAGTTCCCACGCATTATTGTCCTCAAAACATTGTAACTCATCTCGCACTGCCTCTAACCACTGTTCTCTTTCAGGTCCATTTAACACATCTTGTAATGAGAGTTCACTGACATCTATTGTACTATCACTTTCGAAACAAACATTAGAAAAACCATATCTATCAGGTCGCTGTCTGCGCCTCATACACTCCTTTTTTTTAACCACACTCACTACACTTTCACCACTAGAGGAGTTCTCTTCTTCATCAGGAACATAAGTTTCATCACCATCATAGTACTCCTCACTTTCAGTGTCATCTGATATGTCCCCCACTGAATCTAACTGCACCTCAGAGGATTCAGTCTGCGATTGTAGTTCTTCGATCTGAACTAGATTCTTCACCGTTGTAGGTTTTTCAATGATGATCACATCACGGCTGGTTGTGATTACTTTTGTTTTAGGAATATAAATACGATAACCTTTTACATCCTCTGGATAGCCTACTAGTATGCCCTTCTCAGCCTTTTTATCCCATTTCAGCCTTTTTTCTTTTGGGATATGCATCATTACTACGCTCCCGAAGACTCTCAAATGGCTTATATCTGGCTTTTTCAATGTCCACATCTCATATGGAGTTTTACCATTTAAAGCTGATGCTACGGTCCTATTCTGAAGATATACAGCAGTATTTGCCGCTTCAGCCCAAAAACTATTATTCAGACCAGCGTCAAATAACAGGCATCTTGACTTTTCCACCACCGAACGGTTACAGCGTTCTGCCAGTCCGTTCTGTTCTGGCGTGTAAGGATTGCTCTTCTGATGAATAATTCCTGAATTGCTAAGATACTTCTCAAATTCTTTACTGCAATATTCTTTTCCGTTATCTGTCCGCAACTTCTTAATTTTCTTATTTAGTTGATTCTCTACAACTGTCTTATAAATTTTAAAACAACCAATAGCTGCACTTTTGTTCTTAAGAAAGTAGATGTATATCATGCGGCTATAGTCATCCACAAACAAAATATAATATCTTGAGCCACCAATAGAAACATTGTTAAATGGCCCACATATATCACTGTGAACTAACTGTAGGAGATCATCACTTCTGCTGCCATCCTGTGGAAAAGGCAATCTACTCTGTTTGCCTTCGCAACACACTATGCACGACGACTTCGAAATATCAGCCCTTCTGTCAAGTGTGAGCCCTTCCACGGCATTCTGCATTTTATTCAGGTAGTTACTGTTGAGATGACCTAACCTGCGATGCCACATGTCACTTGAGGTCATCACTGCAGCCAAGAACCTTTCAGGCATTTTTAACTTGTAGACACCATTTATCAAACAAGCTGTGGCAACCAACTTGTTATTTTTATTGTATATTTGACAGCCATCACTAATGAAATGCACTCTATTACCTCTTGCTATTAACTGACTTACTGATAAGAGATTCGTGGTCAAGCTCGGAACGCACAAAACTTCTTCAACAACCACGTCATATTCACAGTCATCTGTCAATGTAGCAATCTGCACGTCGCCTGAGCACTTAACAGCCACCTTTTCTTTGTTAGCGACAACAATTTCTTTAATAGGATGCTCGGTCGAGGCATTTTTTATCCAATTTTCATTCGCGGTTAAGTGAGCACTCGCTCCCGAATCAACATACCAATCTTTTTTTGAAAAATTGCCATTTAGGAACACAGCACTAAAGGCATTCGTTTGTTTGCGTTCAACTGTCTTGGTATTAGATGTATCCTTATCAAAATTCGTGCACTGATTACGATAGTGACCGGTTTGTTTACATCTGTAACACTTTATTATTTTTGGTTTTGACTTTGACATATGTCCATTGTCTTTGGTTCCACCAGTGCCGCCAACCTTATTTTTGCGAAAACTCGCAAAGGCTCCGCTAACGTCGCCACTGTCTTCCTCTAAGTCCATTAGCTTTGTTTTAATGGCGTCGGCCGTTATTTTGATTCCAGAATGTTCTATCGCCATAATCATTGGCGAATATTTTTCGGATAATCCGGCCAAAAGCAAGGATCCAACCCACTCGTCATTGATGTTAAAGCCTGTTCCACTTAATTTTTGACTCGTTTCTATAATCTGCGTTACATACGATGTCATATTTGTACAATTCTCCAGACGGATCGAGATTAAGTTTCTCGACAAGCTGATTCGCCTAGTAAATCCCGAGTCATCGAACAATTGTTTGAGCTTGTCCCATAACTCCTTCGTACTCTTGACTTCCTTGATGTGTACATAAAGCGACGAATCTATCGTTAGGATCAATTTTGCTTTAGTTTTCGCATCTGCTGCGGCTTCTTCTGGCTTGGTTTCTAGGATGCAATTAGAAGTCCCTTCCAGCACAAGAAAATTCTCCGCCGCGAAAGCCCACTCTGCATAGTTCTCACGGCCCTTTAACTTAGGCACACTCACAACGTAGTTCGAACTCATTTTCACTAGCACAGTTTATTCTCAGTCTGCGTAAACTTATACAGCACTAATTTGCAAGTTTTATCTGCGAGAAAAAACGATAATCTGGGCCCATAACCTCTAATAAAACGACCGCGTTGTGATTCGACAGAGAACAAAGTTTTATATTTTCTAATAGACATGCCACAGATAATGTAGCAAATAAACTTACAAACTATGACAACAGAGGTCGCTACTTTGTTTGAGAATGATTGTTTTAGATACATTTTAACATAAGTTATTAAAACATGAAGTACCTACTTGTCTAGTAAAACTCATTCAAAGCTACTTGCGTGATCGATCTTTCTCAGTTTATATAGGAAAAGACCATTCTGCTCCCAAAACCATACCAGCAGGTGTGCCTCAGGGTTCGCTCGTGGGTCCTTACCTTTTCATACTGTTCCTGAATGATATTCCTAAACAGGCTCACACCCACCTTGCCATCTATGCCGATGATACAGCAACATTCTCGACAGACAAAGATGTTGACATAATTGCAGGACGGCTACAATTTTCATTGGAATTACTCAGCCAATATTTTAAGACCTGGAAATTGAAACTAAATTCTGAAAAAACCGAAGGTATACTATTTACCGGTAAACGAACACTACCCACCAGACTCGTTAAAATTGATGACTTCCAAATTACGTGGCGCGACTCAGTAAAATATTTAGGCTTAATATTAGATAAGACGCTTAACTGGAACAAAAATACCGAACTTACTATAAGTAAAGGTGCAAAAGCCCTTAATTCATTAAAACCAATTTTAAATCGTAAATCCATTCTCAGTCCCACAACTAAACTCCTCATTTATTCTACATTGGTCAGACCTTCCTTAACCTATGCAGCACCTGTCTGGTCCAGTGTGGCTGAAACTAAGTATAATAAGCTTCAAACTATACAAAATAAAGCCTTAAAATTATCGTACAACACACCATTTCGCACAAACCTTAAAACACTACATAAACGCATACGGTATCCTTTTCTGAAAGATTTTATAATTAAGATATCACGTAAATTTTATTTGCACAAAAACCCATCACACCGAAATATATTAATATCATCAATTGGTAACAGTAGACTGACGACACTGCCTTACGCTCGAACATACAATCGATATCGACTCCCCCATCACTATTTCCTTCGTGACGTATCATGACGATAGCTCGCTTACTAGCCGACGTCGCTTTACCGGCCGTGTATTCGCGATCTTTGCACAAAACTACCCGCTACTCATTTTATATTGTTATAACTTAGCATAACTTGTGTTTTATTTTTTTATAAAACGTACATTTTGTACCCAACTCAGTGCAAATATTATGTGGGTCCTTACTAAGACCTCCACATACCTTAAAACTAAACGATGTAAATCAATAAGCTAAGTCAACACAAAATAACGTAATACAACATGTTTTGATGTTTATAAAGGCGACATATTATTTAGCCTGTGTAACAAAATAAATCCTAACTTGTGAACAAATAGAATAAGATCATTTGTAAGCAGCTTGTATCAAATTATGTGTAAATAAAGACCTTTAAAAATCAATCAATCAATCAATCTGTGTTCTGTTGCAAACATATGAATAAAACCATCTCAGCAGGTCCCCACGTATCCCATTGAACGCAATTTTCTGCAAAAGCAGTTCATGGTCAACCTTGTCAAAGGCTTTCTTGAAATCAGTATATATGGTGTCAGTTTGAACGCGAGCATCTAAGTTATTAAACAAATAATCTGCGAAAGTTACCAGGTTCGTCGCGGTTGATCTCTTTTTGACAAAACCATGTTGCTGTGGTAATAAATCGCTATGAAGTAGAGGGTACACTTTATCATGTACCAGTCTCTCGAAAACCTTTGACAAAGCTGACAATATAGAAATTGGTCTATAGTTCTCGACGTCATGCCTAGGCCCTGACTTGTAGACAGGGGTTATGTTTGCGAGTTTCCAAGCTTGTGGAAATATCCCCTTTGAAATGGATAAATTAAAAATGGTATGCAATGGCGCACAGAGAGTAGTGGCAGTCTTCTTAATAAATATCACTGGCAAACCATCTGGTCCAGGTCCCTTTGAAGGGTCTAATGACTCGAGCCCCCTCAGTACGTCAGCTATTGAAAATTCAATATCACTTATAAGCGAGCAGGTAGGGGAGCAGTCGATATGCGGGGACGGTACATCTGTTAACGTAGATGGTTCATATACCGAATGAAAAAAGTCCGAAAAAATATTGCAAATATCTTCTGGGTTATTAGAAGGCTGATTTTTATATTTCATGGTGGAAGGAATTCCAGTAGTGGATTTTTGTTTGGAAATGAACGTCCAAAAATGTTTAATGTTGTCTCGAATACCATCCTCTACAGAATTAATGTATTTCCTGTATGATTTTTTACACTCAGACTGAAATCTCGTGCGGTATAGTTTGAACTGCTCGTAGTCCGATAAATTCTTGTACATTTTCCATCTAACCCACGCTTTGGTTTTGTTTTTACATATGTGTATCAGAGATTTTGAAAACCATACAGGAAACTTCAAAGACCTACTGCTAACCAAAGGTACATGTTTTCTTATTATGCCAAAAATAGTGTTATAAAACGTGCCTAAATACTCGTCAGGTGTTTGATCATTTAAAAACGTATCTTCCCAATTTATTTCTTTTAAATCTTGGTTAATGTTTTCATAATTGGCTTTATAATAATTATATTTTTTTTAACTGTCCTACGAACCATTGAACAACTGGGCAATGAAACAGATATCAACACACAGAATGGGGGATGATGGATATCTAACTGCAGTAAATAATCTGTGGGCGGGTATGTAGTGCAGTCGTCATTACTAATGAGCAAATCCAATATTCTTCCGTTCAGATTCCTTGCATTATTAAATTGATGAGCGCCGAGAAATGACATGAGCTGACATAATTGGATACATGTAGGAGAATTCCCTCTACAAGTCAGAGCCGTTTGTGAGGTACCCGCGCTGCACGCGATCCAGTCAATTTCGGGTAAATTATAGTCACCTAACAGATAGAAATGTTCAAAATTGTTGTGCCCAATTAGGGATTGTAATAAATCAAAATAATCAACATATATACCTTCAGGCGTTTTAGGCGGTATATAAACTGCAGCAATAATTAGATTTTCACCTCGACCCGAACATGGCAATTGTATTAATATGTGCTCAATATGCGAATGTACAGAGGAAAATGGAAGTAATCTAACTGAGCGCAGTTCTTTTAACACAGCAACAAGAACACCACCTCCGTCTTTCCTTTTGGTTGCAGCGCGATCTCTGTCACATCGGTGTACAGTATACCGTTCGTCAATGAACTCGCTGTCAGTAATATCGGGCACTAGCCAAGTCTCGGTCAAGATTATTAAGTCATAAGAATTAGCAAGGATATTCATATATATAGCGCATGCAGTTTCGTACGGATTCCCCTGCAATTCTGGTAATATATTATTAAATTATCCGCCATTGTAAATAGTGCCAGCATTATGCATTGCGAATGTAAAAATCAATAATAGTATTGTAGTCATAAGATATTCATTAAATATAAACACAAAATAATAATATAACCTCGAATGAAACATAGTAAATGCATGGTGCAATGTAAGTATGCAGTACAAAAGCAATATTACAGTGTCCGGGCAAATATGATCTAATATGCCACCAACGCCTAACGAGAAATACATTGCAATCACGTCGATGAGATTATTTACCACAAAACCATTCAATACCATTTCAAAAGTTGATTTATACAACACCGATGCCAAATACAACTGTATATGAAAACTAAAAAACGCATGACACAACATAAATTTAAATTTGTAGTTCATGAACAGTGAGTATCCTATTTCATAATCCAAGTAAAACTTCTAAAAAAGGAGGAGGTTCTCAATTCGGTTGTATGATTTTTTTTTTTTTTTTTTGTGTTTGTTACCTCATATCTCCGTCATTTATGAACCGATTTGAAAAATTTTTCTTTTATCTGAATGAATCTACTTCCCGATTGGTCCCATAGAAATTTCATCAAAATCGGTTCAGCAGTTTGGTTTTGAAATCAAAATAGCTGGAAAAAAATTCATCCAAGTAAAAGAAATTGCGAAATTGATTAGTATCAATTCTCACACACACGCAAATCCTTGTCTAGTGACAAGGATTTGTGTGTGATGCGATAACTAAAAAGGGTAAAATAAAAACTTTTTTGCAAAAAAAAACCGACTTCCAAAAAAAACACTAAAAAAGTGGAAAATAACTTTACTTTCGGAAGTCGGTGCCAAAAAAGTCAATGAAACAAACCATAGTCACCGACTTCCGAAAGTAAAGTTATTTTCCACTTTTTTAGTGTTTTTTTTGGAAGTCGGTTTTTTTTTGCAAAAAAGTTTTTTCGTCGTCCACGATTGCCTCTCCGTAAAGGTGGGACCCGGAGTGGTCTACGAGAGCGTAGATTGCTTTCATGCAGTCGCCTTCTTACAGTTTGGTCACTCACAAGCACTTGGTGTTCCACTCGCAGCCTTTGGACCAATTGAGTCGCCGTTGCATTTGGTTGTGCTCGCGCAGTAATTTGCAAAAATCGGTCTTGTCTGGGGGTAGTGATGCGACTTGGCCCCCGGTGCCTCTCCGCTACTTCACCTGTGGCACGATAGCGTGTCCACAATCTTGAAATTACATTTTGATGGGTCCCTATGGCCTCAGCAACATTACGCTGAACAGATCCAGCTTCCATCATTCCCACAGCTCGTAACATCTCCGCCCTCGTCAAATGTCGGCGTTGCATGGCTACAATACCTCAATTTTAACTTTATCTTTCGTTTAAAAATGAAAAAAAAAACTGTAACTAAACGTAATTCGTATTGTTTTCTAAATTTCGCACAAATGAAAATTCCCTCCTATACATCAAGACATTTTTATGCCACCGAAACAAAAGAATTTTCAAAAATTTAAATTTGGAATTAGTCTGAGATAAATTACAAACAAATCGGTGTATAAAAGATTCCAATGCGGCCAGTGCTTTTCGAGTTATTTAATTGAGTATGAAATATCCCTAGACCGTGTTGATGTGTGTATATAGTAATCAGAAATTACATTGATAGCTAAACTAGCATATAAATCGTAACGGGATTTAATTTAACATTCAATTACTAAATGGGTCGATCTCCAGAGGCATTTTTTTCGTGTCGGGCTAGATAAACCCATTTTAACCCTTTATCAGGCAAAGGGAATATTTCTCCCACCATATTTTTCAGTTGAATAATTAAATAATGTGTTCCTGTTAGTTATTCTATTGTTTTACACAAGTTATTACAAGACTTTTCAATCAGTCACTAATTATTTGAAGAAAATAAAAACATGTAAAAAAAGTTGAAATTTATTATCTACCAATAATACTTATGCATATTTAGCATTATTTTCCGATTGCTAAATTGTTACGCCTGTTAAAGGGTTAAAATCGAAAAACGTTTTCAAAATATTTTTTTATAGACAGTTCGGTGTTACGTGATACAAGACTAATATTATGAATAAGTTTATTTTAAATATTTAAAAAAAAAGTCTTAAACCCTAAAATCCTGATCGCTCTGGGTTGACCCAACTCCCGATTGAATGAAAAAATATTCTTTAACTTTTTTAATGACAACGATCATATGAAACAACTTATTTAGATTACATAACAAATAGTTAATCTTCATAGTAATAAAATATTTTTAGTTAAGTATATTAACAATACTTTTGCCACAATTTGAATTTAAAATCGTGACCGGGCATTTTATCTCATCGCTCTGCGCTGAGGTAAAACATCGCACTCATCCCTAGTTACGCGTTATAGACACTCTATTCCCCTCCCGCGGGGCAACGCCAGCAGTGGTCTAACCGCCGAGGAGGATACCTGTGTGCCACGTTCCCGCGTTCCAACATTACGAAGGTAAGTTTATGATTGCTCTGGATTTGGTTCTCGAATTTTATGATTGCTATGGCACTTTATTTAAATTCAATAGTAAGCTTTGAATGTGTTTGTTATGTGAATTAAGTGATCGTTATGATGTTGTTTATGAGACTTAATCACAACTTTCTACTGCTTTTAAATTCGGCTATATTTATGATTTTGTGACTTTTTCTGATCGCTATGGCTCTGATTGCTCTGTCCAAAAAGACCAGAGCGATGATATTTAGCATTAATTGTACGTTATAATTCTACCGTACCGGACTGTAACAATGACAAACGATGAACTATGCATTTATAACCTTTAATTTATAGCCTTTCACACACACATATCGACATACCTAATTGGAATACAATATAAAATGTATAACTGGTAAATCTGAAGACACATGCACTGTGAAAATAACAAGTTCGTTCACCAATGTACTGCTAGCTCCGACCACCAGGCCCAAAGTGATCCGAGGCCGCGAGGCGCTCGCGCGCGCTCAATCGCCGCGCGCTGCCCCTACCTCACGCCACGTCATACCCAATAATTATTTGAACCTATAGACTATATTACTTCGCTTTCGCGACAGCTTACTAATAAAAAGGTAACGGTAACTGTTTCGTGGTCTCTTCATGGTGTTATTCACTATAGCTTTCTCAGGTCTGGTCAAGCAATATCAGCAGATGTTTACTGTGCTGAACTTCGAACAATGATGGCGAAACTGGCAGTGAAACAGCCCCGACTCGTGAATCGTTCTTCACCATTATTGCTCCATGATAACGCAAGACCTCACACTGCACGGGACACCGTTGTAACTCTACAGGAGCTGCAGTTAGAAACCATACGTCACCCTCCCAAAGACATCCTCCGTACCTACTCGCCAGACCTTGCTCCAACTGACTACCACTTTTTTCGTGATTTGGTCAATTTTCTACGTGGTAAAAAAATTCTTCCCAGGAGGTAATACAAAATGCTTTCACACAGTTTGTCGAATGTAGATCCCCAGAGTTCTATCGCAAAGGCATAAATGAACTTGCGATGAGATGGTAGCAATATATAGATAATGAGGGTAAATATTTTGATTCAATAAATATGTTACATCTTGGAAAAAAACGAGTTTTAATTTTGGATTATAAATCGGAAATTTCATACTTTAACCCCTAATATATCCACCTAGCCTATGTCCTTCGCCAGGTTGAAATCTATCTTCTTGCCAAATTCCATTACGATACGATTAGCCGTTTAGTCGTGAAAAGGTAGCAAACAAACAGAATGACTTTCGCATTTATAATATTAATTAATATATATGTAAATTAAAGGTATATAAGTGTTAAACGAACTCTTCAGCTTTATAATATTATATAGTATAGATATGAAACCAAATACTTTTACAACACGAAACGAAAGACATCTAAAAACCAACATGGATGCAGTTTACCCGGCGAGGGTCATTCTTTCACGGAAAATCTTAACACCGCAATTCAGAAATTGGCGTCAAATGAACAACTTCATCTATCGAGCATGGAGTTAAACTGCTAAAATTTAATCCATGGAAAGCGACCGAACAAACAACACAGGCTATGAAGATTTTCAAAGCAGCGCCATCTAAAGTACCTTTTGCTATCATAACTTTTTGAAAAACCCGATAAGTCGATTTAAAGTTATCTTGTGAGCACTTCATCATTACTCATTAGTACCAGTTAGATTCAATAGATGTCGTTGCATGTATCATAGTAATGATGATGACTGCTTCTTGAACACTTTAAATTCATATATCTTTTTATAAACAAAAACTAATACCTTCTCTAAGTGGCGCACAATACTTGTGCATTAAAATTAACCACATTGGTTTTGTAATTTTCACGTGATACTTAAACAAACAAACAGCCGAATACTCACAGACTGCAGACAAACAGACGAAAATTCTAAAAATAGTAGAAATGGGTTCTGTGTGTTATCCTTTAACATCCCTACTATTTTTTTTCTAAATATTTTCAATGTACAGAAACGCCACGTCTACAGATTTATTATATGTATAGATATAGATGTATGGGTAACCTTGTCAGCTAATCCCTCTTTCTTTTAGTAAAAACCGTATGAAAATCTTTTCAATAGTTCCTGATATTAGCCGAGTTCAAAGCAGTCGTTACCTAATTACTCATAATCTTTTTTGAGTTATGGGCTAGTGCAGGTGTTATTAGGTAATACAAGAGCCAAGTCACTGAATAAAGATCCTTTATTAATTTAATTCTCTACAACATATTATACAGTATTCATTAACGTAATAACAATATCACCATAAAGTACATTATTTTCCCAGGGTGTCGTCCAAGAATAAGTGTTGGGGTATCAGCCATTTCGCCCGACCGGCCTACGGCGCCGTCTGCGGGGCGGCAGTCGCGCGGCAACCGGGCCGGAGCCGGCAGGCAGAGTCCGGCGCAGCAACTCAGGCGGGGAGGCCGCGACCATCAGCACCTGCCGGCATCCAACAATATCATGATACTTCTGAGTGCAAGTCTTAGTGAATCTCAACAAGACGATCCACTTGGCACCCGCCCCATTCAGCGATCAGTCAGAAGCCCGTTACGTACCGAGGGGGCGGCGGGTGCAGCTG